>CAUYON010075454.1:0-12850 GCA_963573935.1 Arctocebus calabarensis | reverse complement strand
GTTTGAACCAGCCACCTTCAGTATATGGGGCCAGCGCCCTACTTGATAAGCCGCAGGCGCCACCCAAATTCTTTTTTTTTTCTAGAGACAGAGTCTCACTTTTTCGCCCTCAGTAGAGTGCCGTGGGGTCACACAGCTCACAGCAATCTCCAACTCCTAGGTTTTTTTTTTTTTTAGACAGAGCCTCAAGCTGTCACCCTGGATAGAGTGCTGTAGCATCACAGCTCACAGCAACCTCCAATTCCTGGGCTCAAGCGAGTCTCCTGCCTCTGCCTCCCAAGTAGCTGGGACTACAGGCGCCTGCCACAATGCCCAGCCATTTTATGGTTGCAGCCGTCATTGTTTGGCGGGCCTGGGCTGGATTCGAACCTGCGAGCTCAGGTGTACGTGGCTGGCGCCTTAGCCCGTTGAGCCACAGGCGCCGAGCCCCAACTCCTGGGTTTAAGCAATTCTCTTGCCTCAGCCTCCTGAGTAGCTGAGACTATAGGCGCCCATCGCAACGCCTGGGTAGTTTTCCGTTTTGCAGTTCAGCTGAGGCCGGGTTTGAACCCGGCATCCTTGTTTTATCCGCCGGCCAGCTGGCGGGCGCCCTACTTCATGAGCCTCAGGCACCGCCCTTTTTTATTTTTTTTTAGAGACAGTCTCACTTTGTTACCCTCGGTGGAGTTTTTTGGTGTCACAGCTCACAGCAACCTCCACCTCATGGGCTCAGACAATTCTCTTGCCTCAGCCTCCTGAGTAGCTGGGACTACAGGTGCCTGCCACAACATGCAGCTAAAATTATGGGCATTTTTTTTTTTTTTTTTGTAGACACAGAGTCTCACTTTATCGCCCTCGGTAGAGTGCTGTGGCGTCACACAGCTCACAGCAACCTCCAAGTCCTGGGCTTAGGCGATTCTCTTGCCTCAGCTTCCTGAGTAGCTGGGACTACAGGCACCCGCCACAACACCTGGCTATTTTTCTGTTTTGCAGTTCGGGCGAGGCCGGGCTTGAACGAGCCACCTTCAGCATATGGGGCTTGTGCCCTACTTGATGAGCCACAGGCTCCGCCCAACTACGGGCATTCTTAAGCAGAGGCAAAAAGGATTTCTTCACTCTTACCTATTTTTCCTTTTGCCAACATTTAAGCCCAGAACAGCTCCCTCTGGGCTCATCTGTGAGTTGGATTTGGGTCAGGGTGTGAAACACTTTGGTTACTGAGAGGAAACTGGCTGCTACTGGCTTGCCACCAGTTTTCATTTTTTTTCATTTATTTTACCAACATTGATTGAGCATATGGTCAAACCCTGTATAGGATGTATACTATAGGAAAAGAAAAAGACCTAGTGTCCGGTAAAAAAACTGCAAATCTGAGCGGTGCCTGTGGCTCAGTGAGTAGGGCGCTGGCCCCATATACCAAGGGTGGCGGGTACAAACCCGGCCCCGGCCAAACTGCAACAAAAAATAGCCGAGTATTGTGGTGGCCACCTGTAGTCCCAGCTTTACTAGAGAGGCTGAGGTAAGTGAATCCCCTAAGCCTAAGAGTTGGAGGTTGCTGTAATCTATAATGCCACGGCACTCTACTGAGGGTGACAAAGTGAGACTCTGTCTCTAAAAATAAAAAAAGCTATAAATCAGATAGGAGATTTAAGTGTTACATGAATTCAGAAAAAAACGGGAGAGGGACTGAGAGTTTGTAAGCAGGTAACTGTCTGTGTAATGCATGAATGAAATTATTGGCCATTTCTTTTTTTAATGAGACAGAGTCTTACTTTGTCACCCTCAGTAGAGTGCTGTGGTATCACAGCTCACAGCAACCTCCAACTCTTTGGCTTAAGCCATTCTCTTCCTCAGCCTCCCAAGTAGCTGGGACTACTGGCGCCCGCCCCAGCTATTTTTCTTTTTGTAGTAGTTGTCATTGTTGTTTAGCAGGCCCAGGCCAGGTTCCAACCAGCCATGTTTGATGTATGTGGCCGGTGTCCTAGCCACTGAGCAACAGGCACCAAGCCTATTGGGCATTTTTAAGTGTTCAATGTAAGTGACTGTATGGAAAAATGTAGTGGTTGGAGGTGAGATAAAGAGAAGTGGATAGGGACCAGGTCAAAAAGTGATACTGGGAATTTTGTCTTCAGTAGGTTCTTGGTCTTCGTGATTTGCAAAATGAATCCCTGGACCACGGATCAGTGGTAAGACAGAATATCTTTACAGAAATAGAAAATACCAAAACTCCCATCAGGGAGAAAAAACCTCTCTCTTTCTGTCTCCAACAACCTTCCTAATGCCTCCTAATGCCCCACCCATGTGTTTTTTTTTTTTTTTTTTAGAGACAAGAGTCTCATCTTGTCACCCTCTGTAGAGTGCTATGGCGGTAAAGCTCACAGCAACCTCCAGCTCTTGGGCTTAGGCGATTCTCTTGCCTCAGCCTCCTGAGTAGCTGGGACTACAGGTCCCAGCCACAACACCGGGCTATTTTTTTGTTGCAGTTTGGCGGGGGCCAGGTTTGAACCCGACACCCTCGGTATATGGGGCCAGAGCCCTACTCAGTGAGCCACAGGAGCTGCCCATGCCCAACCCTTTAATACAGTTCCTCATGTTGCGGTGACCCCCCCCAACCACAAAATTATTTTTTGTTGCTACTTTATAACTGCAATTTTGCTACTGTTTCAAATCATAATGTAAATATCTGATATGCAGGATGTATTTTCATTGTTACAAAAGGGTCACCACCCACAGGTTGAGAACAGTTGGCTAGGGATATATATATTCGCATGGGGCCCTCCCTAGTTACATTTAGCTTGTCTGGGTCACAAATAAATGGCTACAATCCCTTTCTTTTCTAGGCCTAGGAAACTTACATGAAATTGACCAGGCCTAGGAAAAATTGACCAGGGTTCCCTGTCAACTGTAAAATGAGGGGTTCCTAGTTCAACTGTAAGTGCAAGAGGAAGGAAACCTAAGGTGCTAATGTTTCCCCAGCAGTTGTCTGTCCCTCCAGCTCCTGGAGCCTCCCGGGGGTGGCGGTGGACCCTGCCTACCCTCTTGCTGGTTCCTCTACTTGCCGCACCAAGGTGGAGGCAACCGGTCTGTCCTCCACATGTCCTGTATCAAAAGAGCACCATATTGGGCGGCACTTGTGGCTCAAGGAGTAGGGTGCTAGCCTTGGCCAAAACTGCAAAAAACCAAAAACAACAAAAAACCCCCACCATATTGAGAGGTTTGGACTAAATTTAAGTATTTAAAAAAGGGAAACGGGGCTCGGCGCCCATGGCTCAACGGGCTAAGGCGCCAGCCACGTACACCTAAGCTGGCGGGTTCAAATCCAATCTGGGCCCACCAAACGACAATGGTGACTGCAACCAAAAAATGGCCGGGCGTTGTGGTGGGCGCCTGTAGTCCCAGCTACTTGGGAGGCAGAGGCAGAGGCAGGAGACTCGCTTGAGCCCAGGAGTTGGAGGTTGCTGTGAGCTGTGATGCCAAAGCACTCTACCCAGGGCGACAGCTTGAGGCTCTGTCTCAAAAATAAATAAATAAAAATAAAAAAGGGAAACCATAACATAACATTTGGTTTTATGTGTTGCAGTACTGCTGCTGTGGTGTGTGGAATGAATCGAGGGGGATGAATTGGCAATTCGCTAGAGTAGCTGGGAGGCCATTTTTATTTAATCTGAGGGAAAGAATATGGATTAAAACAATTGAGACTGGAAAGTGTGGATTTCATAGCTATTTCTGAGGTAGAGTCAATAGAGTTTTGTCCCTGAAACTTGCGGTGACAATGTACTATGTCTTAGATAAAGTACTATCTCATAGGGCATTAGAATAGACCTAAGCTACTGCTTGGGCAGTTTGAGACCAGGAGAGGGGACTTGGTAGTAGCACTGTGCATCAAGGCAAAATACATAAAGAAATTTTTAGATTAACATTGTTTTACTCTTTAGGAGAGCCTTGTTACCTTCCAGAAATAAATTTATTTTCCAGCACCCTTTACAGTCACCATGTCGCCTTTTTTATTACTAAACTATGGAAACCTAATGTTTCCGCCACAATCAAGATGGACGCATCCGAAATGCAGTTTTCAATATACCTTCCTGGTGGCCCCGCCCTCTAATGACCTACTTCCGCCACTCTCTCCGGGATCTGGGACGCATCTCACACTGCCTCGCAGCACTCAAGATGGCCCGGGTTCCTTCTACTTTTCATTGGCTGGATCGCTCGGGTCCGGTCTTCGTGAGGGGGCGGGACCTGGATTTGATCGACTGCTCTGTTGGTCAATGGACGTAGGGCCGAAGCCAATGAGGCGCTGGAACTGGAGGCTCTCCCCTGCGTCTGGCAGGGTGTTTTGCCAGGGACGGGGTGGAGCAGAGCCGGAAGCAGGAGGGGAGAGTCAAACAGGAAAAGAAAGGAAGAAGGAAGAGGGCAGAGGAGGAGCAGGAGGAGGAGGGAGGTGGCGGCGCCGTGGCGGAGGAGCAGGAGCAGGAGGGGGATGGAGAGGAGAAGGCTTCTGGGTGGCGTGGCGCTCCTGCTCCTCCGGGCGCTGCCCGGTCCCCTGTCAGCCAGGGCTGAAACCCCGCAGGTAAGGGGGAGCGGGCGTCCGGGCCAGCCTGGGGACCTGGGGGGCGTCGGGGCCTGCGTGGAGAGGCTGAAGGAGCGTGGCTGCGGAGAGGGTCCCAAGAGGGCCGCCCGTGCCTAGCGCGGACAGGCTCTGAGGTCGCGTTGGTGTGTAGCTGGGGGACACCTGTGACGGCTTTGGTATCCGGCAGGTAGATGAGGCGTGGTGCTGAGCGAGCGAGGGGCCTTTGAGATGGCGGGGAAGTTAGGTGGGCTGCGTTGACTGCGAGTGGATGGTGGTGGTAAACTGGGCGTGTGGAGCAGGCGTCTGAGCAGCAGTGCAGGATATACGTCTGCTTGTGTAGGGGTGCACAGGATATTGAGCTCGTGCGTGAGAGAGAGATATCCTGAGAGGATGTTTATTTCGTGCTGGATGGGGGAAAGTTCTGAGGGCATCTTGGTCCCATTTTTTAATGGTGTACGGCATGGCACCCTTGGAAGCAGGTTTTTGGAGGTAAGATCTTGAAAGTCAGGTGTGATGAAGTACAGTGGAACCCCTCAGGAGGAGGAGCACATTGAGCTGTAAGGAGCTTGTGCTGTTAGGCTGGCTGGCCTGGGAGAGCAAGCAAGTCACTGATGCCAATCTGAGCCAGCTCAGGGTTTTTGAGCAAAGGGTTTTTCCGATGCCAATATGGGCGGCAGATGGAGCACCCTAGCTTTTCTTGCTGGGTGGCTTGCTCTTTATCCATTTAGAGAAGCTTGCTCGTGCTGATTCCAGCTCCAGCTGGCATTTCGAAACCCTAATGGGAGTGTTACTCCTGGTGCCAAGTTGGGTGGGGTAAAGTGGGGGAGGGGGAAATCATCCCTCCTTCCTTGCATTTGGCAAGGCTTTACCATTATCTTCTCTTCACTTTCTGTTCTGTTCCCTGTTTTGTTTTACAGAAAGGCATGCACACACAGTGTAATGACAAAGTCTATACAACTTAGTGCTTGAATTTCATGTTGTGATCCAGAGCAGAAACAGTGTCTTTTCTAAGAGTTTAAAGGCACTCTTTTTTTAAGACAGAAAATACTAATGAGCAAAACAAGATGTATTTGCGAGAACCAAATATAGAATGAACTTTTTGGCTTAGCCCCCGTGCCCAGTGGTTAGAGCCCTGGCCACATACACCTAGGCTGGCAGGTTCAAACCTAGCTCAGGCCTGCTAAACTTAACAATGACAACTACAACAAAAAAAGTAGCCAAGTGTTGTGTTAGGCGCTTGTAGTCTCAGCCACTTGGGAGGCTGAGGCAAGAGAATCACTAATGCTCGAGAGTTGGAGGTTCCTGTGAGCTGTGACGCCATCGCACTCTACAGAGGTTGACATAGTGAGACTCTGTCTCAAAAAAAAAAAAAAAAGAATTTTTCTTTCACACATGTCTATTTCTGTAAGGGTCTCTAAAAGATTGTTCCCAGTAGCCAATAAATAAAGTTGCTAGAGGGTTAATTTAGGAATATCAGGGCCTTTAGGCATGGGATCGTCAGTGGTAGGAACCTAGCAAGGGGGAATCATGGAAAGTGTGAATTCCTGTCAGGTCTTGGAATCTGGGAGGAGGTGAGAAGATGTGGAAGGGGATCTTCAGTGTCATGTCCTAATTATAATTTGTCAATCACAGGCTATTTTCTTATTATTTCTTTAGTACTTCTATTAATAATACTTATTTTTAGGACAAAGAGTCTTTGTACTTTGTTCCTTTAGGATGGATGGTAGCACTGACCAACAGCTATTTGTATATAATTTCTGCAGGGAAGAGAAGGTTTTTGTAATGAACAGTAGTTTTTTTTTTTTTTTTGTAGAGACAGAGTCTCACTTTATTGTCCTCGGTAGAGTGCCGTGCCATCACACAGCTCACAGCAACCTGCAACTCCTGGGCTTAGGTGGTTCTCTTGCCTCAGCCTCCCGAGTAGCTGGGACTACAGGCACCTGCCACAACGCCTGGCTATTTTTCTGGGGTTTTTTTGCAGTTTTTGGCTGGGGCTGGGTTTGAACCAGCCACTTCCGGCATATGGGGCCAGCGCCCCACTCCTTTGAGCCACAGGCACCGCCCTATTTTTCTGTTTTGCAGGTTGGCCTAGGCCGGGTTTGAACCCGCCACCTTCAGTATATGGGGCTGGCGCCCAATAGTAGTCTTCTTAACCCCCGTATGTACCCTTAACCCCAACATCTCTAATGCACCTACATGCCCTACTTCATACCCTGTCACTTTCTGTCCATGAGCACTAGATATCAATAGTGAGATTTGTGTTTTTAATGTTAACCTTTGGAAGTTACTATATAATTATTAACTCTGAATCCACCACA
This sequence comes from Arctocebus calabarensis, assembly GCA_963573935.1. NCBI lineage: Eukaryota > Metazoa > Chordata > Mammalia > Primates > Lorisidae > Arctocebus > Arctocebus calabarensis. Next base: position 5,983 of record CAUYON010075454.1, on the reverse strand, counting down.
ATTTAGTTAATATAGGTTTTTTGGGTTTTGCTTGTACAAATTAGCAAGGAAGAAAAAAAATCCTGTTTTTTTTTGTAGAGTCCCACTTTATCACCCTCGGTAGAGTGCCGTGGTGTCACACAGCTCCCAGCCACCTCCAACTCCTGGGCTTAGGGGATTCTCTTGCCTCAGCCTCCTGAGGAGCTGTTATGGGCACCCGCCACAACACCCAGCTATTTTTGCAGTTTGGCTGAGGCTGGGCCTGAACCCGTTGGCACCCTACTCTCTGAGCCACAGGCACTGCCCTTTTTTGTTTTTTGAGACAGTCTCTCTTTGTTGCCCTGGATAGGGTACATAGCTCACGGAGACCTCAAACTCTTGAGCTCAAAGTGGTCCTCTTGAGTTGGGACTACAGGCACCTACCACAATGCCCAGCTATTTTTTGGAGACAGAGTCTCTCTCTTTGCTCAGGCTGGTCTCAAACTCCTGAACTCAGGCAATCTACACCACCCTTGGCCTCCCAGAGTGCTGGGATTACAGGGGTAAGCCACCTGGCCCAGCCTCCCTGTTCTTATTTCCTTTTCTTTCTTTCTTTTTTTTTTTAAGAGAGTTTCACTTTGTTGCTCTCGGTAAAGTGCTGTGGTGTCACAGCTCACAGCAACGTTGGACTTAGGTGATTCTCTTGCCTCAGCCTCCCGAGTAGTTGGGACTACAGGCGCCCATCACAACACCCGGACATTTTCTTTTTTTTTTTTTGAGATAGAGCCTTGAGATAGAGCCTCAAGCTGTCCCACTGGGTAGAGTGCTGTGGCATCATAGCTCACAGCAACTTTCAACTCCTGGACTCAAGTGAGTCTCCTGCCTCTGCCTCCCAAGTAGCTGGGACTACAGGTGCCTGCCACAACACCTGGCTATTTTTTGGTTGCAGCCATCATTGTTGTTTGGCGGGCCCGGGCTGGATTCGAACCCGCCAGCTCAGGTGTATGTGGCTGGCGCTTTAGCCTCTTGAGCCACAGGCACTGAGCCCCGGCCATTTTTTTTTGTTACACTTTGGCCGGGGCTTAAATTGAATTAGCCACTCTCGGTATATGGGGCCAGCGCCTTACTCACTGAGCCACAGATGGCCTTCTTATTTCAACAGTGACTTTCAGCTAATTCTGAAGTGAGGAAGACTTGCTGTACTTATTCTGCATTAAAAATGCATTGCATTTCCCCCCCCCGCCCCCCAAATGGATCTATTAAATATCTTTTTTTTATTAAATATCTTTTTATATATACACATTTAATATCGGAAATATACTAAGTATGTTAAGTGGCTTGCTTTCACTGTTACTATCTCTACCCTGGGAACAGCTATTCCTTTTTCATTTGTTTGTTGACACAGGGTTTCACTCTGTCAACCAGGTTGGAGTGCACTGGTACGATTATAACTCACTGCCACCTCAATCTCCTGGGCTCAAGGGGCATCCTGTCTCAGCCTTTTGAGTAACTAGAACTATACTTGGACACCTCCATGTTTGGGGAATTATTTTATTTTATTTTTTTGCTATGTTGCATAGGCTGGTCTCAAACTCCTGGCCTCAGGCAAGCCTCCCACTTTGGCCTCCCTAATTGCTGGGGTTATAGGCAAAAACCACCATACATGGCTTGGAACGGCCACTTCTTGCTTTAACTTAGATTTAATTCTCTCATAGGTTAAGACAGTGGAACTCGCAGATGTGATTCTTTAAGTCTATATAGTATGAAAAAACAGCTGAGTCTTCAAACAGTAAAGGCTTGGCATTTGTTTCTTCCAGTTAAATTATGATTGTAATACATAGAGTTTCTTTTTTCCTAATTTTTTTTTTTAGGGATAGAGTTTGTCACCCTCAGTAGAGTGCCTGACATCATAGCTCACAGCAACCTCCAGCTCTTGGGCTTAGGTGATTCTCTTGCCTCAGCCTCCCGAGTAGCTGGGACTATAGGTGCCCGCCACAATACCTGCTATTTTTTGTTGCAGTTTGGCCGGGGTGGGTCCAAACCCACCACCCTTGGTATATGGGGTTGTGGGCGGCACTCTACTCACTGAGCCACAGGCACCAACCCCTATTTACTTATTTATTTTTTTTGAGACAGTTTTACTCAGTCTCCATAGGGTTGAGTTCTATGGCGTCATAGCTCACAGCAACTTTAAGAGCAACCTGCTCTTGAGCTCGAGCAATCCTCTTACCTCAGCCTCTCAAGTAAATGGGACTACAGGCACCTGCCACAACACCTTGCTAGTTTTTTAGTTTTTCTAGTTTTAGTAGAGACAGGGTCTCATTTTGCTCAGGCTGGTCTGGAACTCCTGAGCTCAGGTGATCCACCTTCCTCAGCCTCCCAAAGTGCTAGGATTATAGGTAGGAGACACCGCACCTTCACCTGGCCTACTACTTCTTTTTTTGAGACAGAGTCTTACTGTGTTGCCCTCAATAGCGTGCTATAGCATCACAGCTCCCAGCAACCTCACACTCTTTGGGCTTAAGCGATTCTTTTGCCTCAGTCTCCTGAGTAGCTGGGACTACAAGCACCTGCCACAACACCCAGCTATTTTTTGGTTGCAATTGTCATTGTTTAGCTGGCCTGGGCTGGGCTTGATCGAACCTGCCAGCCTCCGGCACCCTTCTCACTGAGCTAGGAGCGCCAAGCCTACCTTCTTTTTTTCTATTGTTTAGCTTTAACCAGAATATATGACTATGTTATTTAAAAGAAAGTTGTTTTAGAAATGTGTTTTCATCAGGTAGCCCAGCCATTGGTCTATGCACAAATCTCTAGATAAAGTCCTTACATTTCCTATACCTCGCTGAAAACTTTGAGCTAGATGAGGGTCCCAGTTCTGCTGTTTTTTTCCCACCAACCTCAGTAGTATATGTGCACCCTTTGGCTTCCCACCTCACCTTGCTTTGCTTTCATTGCTCAAGTTATCAGACTAGAAGGCCTATCCATTCTCTTTTCTTACAAATGGTATTTCAGTGCTATTACCATTATTTCTTCTTGCATAGGGAATATGAGACTTACAGATTTGAATCCTCGCTTATCTTCTTTTCTTAGTCTGTTGGATATACCAAAGTGACTGCTTGTCTAAAATCAGCCCCTGGAGTTTCTGTAAATCCTTTCAGTGGAATTCATTAGAATTCAAAGAATGGATATTTACTGAAATGTCTGTGCTTTGCAGCAGGCTATTACTGCTAGGCTCTGGGAACCAACACATGAGTAACAGAAATCCTTGTCCTCAAGGAATTGGTAATCGTATGGAAAGGACAGATAACACACACCAAGAATTATAAACCAGAGGGATTAATGCTGACATGGAAATGCAAACAAAGAACAGCAGGAGCTATTGATTCTGCAAGGGCAAGAGGGAGATGGGGATCTAGAAAGACCTACACAGAGAAAGAAACCTTTGGATAGGTCTTTCAAGGCTAATGAGAATGAGTAGGGAGGCTTGTCACCTGTGGCTTAACAGACTAAGGCGCCAGCCACATACACCTGAGCTGGCGGGTTCAAATCCAGCCCAGGCCCGCCAAACAACAATGACGGCTGCAACCAAAAAAAAATAGGCGTTATGGTGGGCGCCTGTAGTCCCAACTACTTGGGAGGTGGAGGCAGGAGACTCACTTGAGCCCAGGAATTGGAGGTTGCTGTGATCTGTGACACTATAGCACTCCATCCAGGGGGACAGCTTGAGGTTCTGTCTCAAAAAAAAAAAGAGAGAATGAGTAGGGTGTCTGTGGAAGGGGAAAAGTGTATTCCAATGTGAAGAGTGAGAGTGGAGGATGTGTTTGGTGGTGGCCGATAGTCTGTGTCAGAGGCCTTTTGTGTGGGTGTATAGAAGAGCATGAAAATAGGTGAAATTTGAAAGGGAGGCTTTTCATCCATTTGTCTAAGGCTGGCCAACCAGTGGAACTTCCTGTGATACTGGAAATGACCTCTATCTGTGCTGTCAATTCAGTAGACACTTTGCCACATGTGGCCATTAAGCACTTGAAATTGTGGCTGGGATAACTGAGGAACTGAGTTTTTAACTATATTTAATTTTATTTGAGTCAGAGTCTCATTTTGTTGCTCTTAGTAGAGTGCTGTGGCATCACTGCTCACAGCAACCTCAAACTCTTGGGCTTAAGTGATTGTATTGTTGAAGCCTACCAAGTAGCTTGGATGACAAGCACCTGCCACAACACCTGGCTATTTTTTTGTTGTAGTTGTTTAGCCCGGGCCAGGTTCGAACCCGCCACCTTGAGTATATGTGGCTGGCTCTGTAACCACTGTGCTAGGAGCGCCAAGCCTCTTTTTTTTTTTTTTTGAGCCAAGGTCTTGCTCTTCCAGGCTAGAATGCAGTGGCATCATCATGGCTCCCTCGAGCCTCAAACTCACAGGCTTGGGTGGCTCCCCTTTCTCAGCCTCTTAAAGTGCTGGATTACAGGTGTGAGCCACTGTGCCTGGAATTACTGTCTAATTTTTACATTTTCATCATTCCCTAAAAGAAACCCCATGGCCATTAGCAGTCACTCCTCATTCTACCCGCTCTTCCTCCAGCCCAGAGCAACCACTAATCTATTTTCTGTTTCTATGGATTTGCCTATCCTGGACATTTCATAGAAAAGGAATCACACACTATGTGGCTTTTTTCAATTAGTATAATGTTTTCAAGATTCATTCATGTTTTATTTATCGTGTATCAGTACAAAATTCCTTTTTATGGTTGATTAATATTCTATTACATGGATTCCATTAATATTCCATTAATTATAGTTCAATTAATTCTAATTAATATTTCCTTTTTTTTTTTTGTGACAGAGCCTCAAGCTGTCACCCTGGATAGAGTGCTGTGGTATCACAGCTCACAGCAACCTCCAATTCCTGGGCTCAAGCAAGTCTCCTGCCCCCACCTCCCAAGTAGCTGGGACTACAGGCGCCCGCCACAACGCCAGGCCATTTTTTGGTTGCAGCCATCATTGTTGTTTGGTGGGCCCGGGCTGGATTCGAACCCACCAGCTCAGGTGTACGTGGCTGGTGCCTTAGCCCATTGAGCCACAGGCGCCAAGCCCTAATTAATATTTCTAATTATAATTAATATTAATTTATATGTATTATATATATTCTTTTTCTTTCTTGTAACTACTATATAATGGAATATTAATAGAACCAATCAACACATTTGGTTGATGGGCATTTGGGTTATTTCCACTGTTTGAATCTTATGACTAACGCTGCTGTGAGCACAGGTGCACAAATTTTTGTTTTTTGTTTTTTGGGTTTTTTTTTTTGAGACAGAGCTTCAAGCTGTCACCCTGGATAGAGGGCCGAGGCATCACAGCTCACAGCAACCTCCAATTCCTGGGCTCAAGCGAGTCTCCTGCCTCTGCCTCCCAAGTAGTTGGGACTACAGGCGCCCACCACAATGCCCAGCCATTTTTTGGTTGCAGCCATCATTGTCGTTTGGCGGGCTCGGGCTGGAGGTGTACATGGCTGGCGCCTTAGCCACTTGAGCCACAGGTGCTAAGCCTAGTCAAATGATTCTTAAGTATAATAATAATTATCACTGTTATTTTATTTATTTATTTATTTATTTACTTACTTATTTTTGAGATAGAGTTGCACTTTATCGCCCTTGGTAGAAGCAACCTCCAGCTCCTGAGCTTAGGCGATTCTCTTGCATCATCTTCCTGAGCAGCTGTAACTACAGGCGCCCACCACAACGCGCGGCAATTTTTTTGTTGCAGTTTGGCCGAGGCCGGGTTTGAACCCGCTACCCTCGATATATGGGGCCAGCGCCCTACTCACTGAGCCAGAGGTGCCGCCCTATCACTGTTACTGTTATTGGGGGTTCTCAGAGTTTATTGTGGTTGGTGTCAACTCCCAGACTAAGTTCAGAAACCGAGATCTGAAGAGTTTGAAAGTGACTTCCTTAATTCTTTAATATATCTCAGTTTAGGCTTGTCTTTGTTATCTTTTAGCCATGTAGATAATTTTTCTTGGAGAACCT
>CAUYON010075453.1:0-15493 GCA_963573935.1 Arctocebus calabarensis | reverse complement strand
TTATCGCCCTGGGTAGAGTGCCGTGGCGTCACACTGCTCACAGCAACCTCCAGCTCTTGGGCTTAAGCGATTCTCTTGCCTCAGCCTCCCTAGTAGCTGGGACTACAGGCGCCCGCCACAGCGCCCGGCAATTTTTTTGTTTTTTGCAGTTCAGCCGAGGCCGGGCTTGAACCCGCCACCTTCGGTATATGGGGCCGGCGCCCTGCTCGCTGAGCCACAGGACCCGCCCGCGCTTCTTTGTTAAAGACAAGGAACATGAGACAATACCTGTGAATTAACTTGCTCAACATATTACAACTAATAAATGGCAGAGTTGGTCTTGTACATCTAGAACAATTTAGCTATAGAGGACATGCGCATTAGGTTTAGCCATGCTATCTATCCTTAAAGTTAGCTGTCAAGAGTTTATAATTTTCATCATATTTCAATTTTTATATATTTTTAATTTGAAATGATTTCAGCTTTAAAGAAAAAAAATTAAAATACTTCAAATTCCTGTATGCTTTTAACCCAGATCCCTCAATGATTAACATTAATCATATTTTATTTTATGATTTTCCCTCCCCATATGTACTATTTTATATTTTTTCTCAACCATTTGAGAGTAACTTGTAGACATGATGCTTCTGAGTATTTCCTGAAAATAAACATTCCCTTATAGAACTATAATACTATTCTGCATAATCCAATCTAAAAATTATATCACATTTAATTTTAATATCTATTTAGTCTTTTTAAAACCTACAACTGTTTCTTAGTCATTCTTTATCCCTTATGGCCTTGATAAACTTAAACACTACTTTGGAGGATTTCCCTAATTTATATTTAACTTATAATTTAGATTGATGAAATTGAAGTGATGCAAATGATCTTGTTTTGTTCCATTTCTAGAAATAAGTGACTTGTATTATCTGGTTATGTGAGATCAATGGATTTCTCCATGGTAAAGTTAATATTTTTCTTTTGTATTTAATAAATATACCAGAGAAGAGATATTTTGAGAGTTCATATATACCCAATCCTTTCTTAAATTCTCATTCAGTAGTTAGCACTCATTTATTATCCCTATCCATTTCTTATTACTATGATAGTTGTCAAATGATTTTTTTATTCTATTATTCCTATCACATTTACTAGGTGGCCTTATACATACATACATAAGAACTTTTTCTTCTGCCCTAAGCACTTATATGCTTAGTAACTGACATCACTAAAAACCCATAGATTCTATATTTATTCAATGAATTATAATCTATTGCCTTAATCATCATCTATGTATATAGACTGGGTGGCTTATAAACATCAGAAATTTATTTCTAACAGTTCTGGAGCCTGGAATACCAAGACCACAGTGCCACGGGGTTTAGTAGGGAACCATTTCTAATTCATAGCCATTTCTGCTGACTGTGACTTCACATGGTGAAAAGGCACAGCTTCTCTCTCAGGCCTCTGTTATTTTCTAATCTAAAGACTCTAATGCCATCATTTAGGGTTTTGCCTTTATGACCTAATAATCTCCATACCTACTAATACCATCACCCTGGGTTAGTATTTCAAAATAAATCCGGGGGAGGTGGGGCATACAACAACATTTAGATCATACTACCCATCAATATCATTATCTATTTTAATCCCCAAATTGTCTAAAACATGGCAAATGGAACCACCCTCAACATGTTTTATTTTGTCTTTTGGACATATCCCATCTTTCCTTGAACTTTTTTTTTAATTTTCTGATAAAAGAAGATATTTATTCACATAAAATATTAATTTTTTAAAATTTGAAATACAGTTGGTTTGATTGGTTTACAATATATTTGATGCCTTTATGCCCTAAATTAAAAAATATATTTACCTATTTTTGAGTATGCCAAACATTGAAGTGATTTCAAAAGTAAAACTGTATAAAAGGTATACTCAAAAACTTGTCATTGCCCCTTAATTCCTTCCAACCTATCTCCATCCCAAATCTCATGAGTTTATGGCGTATTCTTCCTATGTATTTTTTTATAGAAGTAGGCTGCTTCTTTATATGTTTTTCCTCTCTTGTGTAAAAATAGCAGGTTGTCAATATTCTTTTTTTTTTCTTTTTGATAGAGAGTCTCACTTTGTTGCCTCCGATAGAGTGCCAGTGGCAACACAGCTCATAGCAACCTCAAACTCTTAGGCTTAAGTCATTCTCTTGCCTCAGCCTCCCAAGTAGCTCGGACTACAGGTGCCCACCACAGTGCCCAGCTACTATTAGAGACAAGTCTATCTCTGTCTCAGGCTAGTCTCCAACCTGTGAGCTCAGGCAATCCACCCGCCTCAGCCTCCCAGAGTGCTAGTATTACAGGTGTGAGCCACCACACCTGGCCTATCAATATTCTTTACACTTAGCTTATTTTGCAAAAATAAATCCTGCAAATAATTTCATATCTGGCCAAAGAGAGATTTCAAATAACTACCTAGTACCCCATAATGTATGTACCATCATTAATTTAACTAGTATCCTATGTATGTGTATTTATGATATTTGCAATTATTTTGAAATTATAAAACATTGCAATGAATAACTTGGTATGTAAGTATTTTCAGATTGTTGCAGGTGCAACTTCAGAGTAAATTTCTAGTAGTGCTGATTTTCCCTCCACAGAGTCACTCCTGATCACCGTCCCATATAGAAAATTTGTTAGATTTTTCCCCATGTTTTAATTTGCATTTCTTTTATATGAGTTGTTCTAACATCTTTTCTTGCATTTTAGGGTCTTTGGAATACAATTTTTTCTACAAATTATTTTTTCATTTTTTCTATTGGGTGATTGGCCCTTTATCCTTAAATTCCTCAAAGTTTTAGATTTTTATCTATACTATTTTCTCCTGATCTTCATTTGCCTTTTAAATGTGTTTATATGCTAAATTTGGGGCCATGCAAAAAGTATTTTAATGTATTCAAAATTATCAATCTTTTTCTTTTATTGCATCTAGATGTTGAGTGAATTTAGAAAAATTTCCTTTATATTCCATAATTCTACTATTTTATAACTTTTGTATAAAAATAGATCTCTGAGTCACTTACAATTTTTGCTTCATTGGAAGCATAAATCTAAATTTATCTTTTGCCAGTGACTACTCAGTTTCCTTAGCAGCATTTATTTAAAAAAATTATTTTACCTGGTAGCACTGGTGGCTCAGTGGGTAAGGTGCCAGGCACATGCACCAGGGATGGTAGGTACAAATCCAGCCTAGGCCTGGTAAAACAAAAAAAAAAAGAAAGCAAAATAACAAAAAAATTATTTTACCCAAGAGATTTCAGATGCCCTCTTTCTCATGTACTAAAATTACCTATATAATTGGATCTACTTTTTACATTTCTATTGTAATCCACTGATATGTCTATTTTTGAATTATTACCACACAAATATAATAATACTTTATATTGATAAGGCTTGGGCTGGATTAACCAGAAACAAAATAAAACAAAATGGGCAATCAAAAATCAAAAAGGTGAAACTATAGCAGACACCATGGAAACTTAAAATATTATCACTAAGTACTATAAAAATATCTATGCCCATAAATCTGAAAACATGGAGGAAAAGGACAAATTCTTGTAAGCACGCTATCTCCATAAACTCAACTAAGAAGAAATAGAATCCCTGAACCAACTAACATCAAGCGCCAACACTGAAGCAGTAAGAATCTTCCAACAGAAAAATGTTCCAGAACAGATCAATTCACACCAGGATACTACCAAACTTTCAAAGTAGAATGTTTGTCTATATTACAGAATCTAGTCCACAACATGGAGAAAAACTTTTCATCAGTACAAATCAAGAACCAAAACAACATCGCTAACCATTTTGAAATCAGATGGATTGTTCATTCATGAATTGTACCAATTAGAAAAACAGTTAACCGAGTTAAACAAAAATGACCTAAAATTTTCACTAAAATACCATGGCTCCTGCTTCAGGACAATGTATTACCCCAAATGGTACAGTCTGTGAAAGAGTTTTTGGCCAGTAAATAAATAACTTTATTGGAACACCCTCCCTACTGACCTGATCTGGCCCCCAGTGATTTTTATCTTTAGCCAAAGATATAGGAAATATTGAAAGAAAGACATTTTGATGACATTTAGGACATCAAAGGTACTATGACAACAGCTCTGATGGCTGTTCCAGAAAGAGTTCCAAAATTGCTTTGAGGAGTGGACTAGGCACTGGCCTTAGAGCTTAGCTTCCCAATGGGAATACTTTGAAGGTGACCACAGGGAAACTCTGTACTAAGTTATATAGCCCCTCTCTTCAGATGGATTTTATGCTTTCATCACATTTTCTAAATCAAGTTAGCCATTTGCCAATCTGTCCTAACTTTTTTCCAAAATAATATGTGGTTTTGAATTATTAATCTAGTTTTTGTGCTCTGCTTTGATTTTTCTCATACTTTTATTGTTTGCCATTTGGGGTTTAGTTTGGAATCATTTTTCTGTATTTATGAGCTATAAATTTATTTTTGCTCTTTCATTTCTTACTGATATAAAAATGAGTTGTGAATTTCACTCTGATATAACTTTAGACAGTCTTGCAGGTAGTAATCTTATTTTTATACATTTTTTTAGAAATTTGTAGTTGGGTTTATTTAAACTTCCACAGACAATGTTGTTAAATTTTCATGTGGAAATTTTTTATGACTTTCTTATATTTTGTTGTGATCTGGGCAACTTCACAAAATTTTTGCTTTATTAAACCTATTGAAGCTTTCTTTGTAACCCAACTGATTTTGTTGATGTCTCATCTGTGCTAGCTCCATTTAGGAAGGGGCTGCTTTTATTATCAGGGTTGAATGTTGATTCATAAAAGCAACCATGTTTATTTAGGTCTTCTTTACCTTATTATCTTGTTTCACTCTATTAGGTTTACACTGAGAGTACAATGTTGAAGTGAAAGCACATATAGTGAATGAGATGAAATATGTCAGGCGAGGCTAGGGCAGATATGACACAGGTGGTTCAAATACCTACCTGATCTTCACCTCTGTCTCTCATTCTTACTGTTTTGTAAATTTAGTACCCATCATAAGATGCCTATCTTGAGTAGTTAAGGTGGATTGATTTAGGAGATTAATTTTTGAATTGGAATGTTGTTTTGGGTCATGGGTTCTACCAATTGTTGTTTACTATGAGTCATGGGTTCTGCCGATTATTGTTGAAGATAAAAGTTAACATGGTCTTCACTTTGAACTTAAGTGTGTAAAGCTGTGATTCCAGAACGGAAGAGCAAAACAGTCTTAAAGAAGCTGTTCTCACTGTTCTCCAGGATCTCAGCCTTCTGAAAATTTGGTATGGTGGACCAATTCCAGTCTCTGAATATTGACTGACAGTGACAGGCAGCCGGGCCCTCTCTGTCCGGTAACAAATGTTTTCTCTTATTCACGTCTTCCTGTCTAGTCTCCTTACAATTTCTTTAGTTTCTGACCTATAAAACTGTTTTCTTTGTTTTTCTGCACATAAATATTCAAAGCTGTTTTGGCATGGTTAAATGTGAATTTTTTAGTATTACAGTGTGGACTTTGATGCCCTTTGGGCTAAACTTTACATTGTCTGGTATCAAAAGTTAGACTCCTGATTTAGCGTAACTCTTCTCTGTTTTAGATGTGGCTTTCTAGAAAGCACATAGAATGCTTAAGTCTCTGTTAGACAAAATCAAAACTTATTTACCTGGTAAGCTGAGCCTTGAGTTTCCTGAAAATTCTACTTTATGATGCTTTTCTGAAATCTGTTGCCAGTCTAATAGTCTGATAAATTACTTAATCTTTTTGCATAGATCCTCTGAGGATTTATGTGTTAGCTTTTAAATTCTAGAAATTTATTGGTAATGCCTCAGAGTTGACCCTTCTGAAACATTTTTTTTCAAGTGCCCAGGGAGCATTTTAATATATTTAATATTTCCTTTTTCTCCTAAAAAAAATTTTCATAGATTTAGTATTAAAATGAATTCTTTTTCATTGTTTAGATATTTTTCTTTAAGGAATGTGATTATGCACTATTGGATCTTTTTAGCTTGTTTTTCTTTTATATAATTTTCGTCTGGGATATTTTACCTTTTTCCTCTAACTCTTTCCTTCATGTGATGATCCTACCTCTTTTTTTGATGTGCTACGTTAAGCTTTTATTTGAAACTATTCATGTCCTTCAGATCTTTCCAGGTTGTCACAATGACAGGATTTTCTTCCTTTTAGAAACTGAATAGTTTTCCATTATGGGTGTCCATTCATTATTAATTCCTTCCCTTGGCTATTGTTGATAAAGCTGGAATGAACATGAAAGTTCAGACATCTTTTTGACATATCATTTTCATTTCCTATGGGTATATATCCCTGAAGTAAAATTGCTGTATCATATAGGAGTTCTATTTTTAAATTTTTAAGATACCTCCATCCTGTTTTCAATAATGGCTGCAGTAATTTACACTCCTTCCGTCAGTAAACAGGGTTCCTTTTCCCCCACATCCTCATGAACAGATAATATCTTTTGTCTTTTCTATTATAGACCATTCTAACATTATGGTCTTAGTTTGCATTTCCCCGGAGATTAGTATTTCCCTGGGAATATCTTTCTATATCACCCATATGTCATTAAGTCTTTATAGTCCATTGACAAACTTCCTGCTCCAAAGCTGTGTATGCAGTAGTTTTCTTTCCTGGAAATCATTTCCCTAGTCATATACATTACATGTACCTACAGGCGCGATAAGTTTCTACAGTAACCATAAGTGTCTCTTCTTGTACAATCTTATCAATAAGACATTTCTAGACCACATCATGTAAACTAATGTTCTATAAAATAAATCTCTGCCTATTCTCTTCTCTTCTTTTATATTTACTGATGGATTTCTTCATTTTCTTTCTTCTCTTCCTAGAATATAATTTTCCTGAAGACAGACACTTTATTCTGTATTCCCAGAAATAAGAACAGGAACAGCTGTCAGCACATAAATGTTATTCAATAAATGTTTGCTTTAAGAAAGAATGACTGAAGATGATTTTTAGTTATTTATCTCATTGAAGGAAAATAGCTTCTTATAAATGTAATTACTGTGGGTTTTTTCGACTCATAGGAAGATGTCGAAGTCATTTGTAAATGGGGTACAATAAAGTTTCACTCAAAGGGATAAACACTGAAGAGTCATTTTATTTCACATCATTTACTTTCTTTTAATTTCAACAAGTTTTTACAGAGCTTGACTTCTATAACCATTTACTGTAATAGCTTCTAGTTATATAAAATCTAATAAAACATGGCTTTGGTCATGAAAAAAATTACTTCTAATTATTCCAACCTTCAATACTCTTTTAAGGAACATATTCATAGAAATTTATGTTTGCATTAGCATTTTATTCCAGAAACATGTATTTGGGAAGCACAGGAAAGCAATATACATACAATACGTTCATAGCTCTAGATTTAGATGTTTGTTTCACGTTCATCATATATACCTAGAGCCAGGAAATAATTACGTAAGTGGTACCAAAAATTTGATTACAAGCATAAAGACTCAAATGTAAAACATAGACTCAAACTAAATAATACTGGTATTTATATGTATCTCCTCTCTTCTCTTCTCCTTTTCTCTCTCTCTCTTTCTCTCTCCCTCTATCTCTCAGAATCTTTCCTAAGCATTAATCTTTTCCCAGAATGTGTTTACCTCCTATTATTCCATACATGACCAATTTCTGGAGATGAATATGTAATAGGCATACGTCAAGACTCCAAAGCACTAATATCTTAAGATCAGTAAGCAATGACACCAATTCAAAATGCAAAACGTCTTAAAGTATAAGCAGTAATAATTTTAATAATACTAGCATATTTTAGTGTTACTATGCGCAAGGCCCTATTCCAAATTATTTTCATGAAACAACTCATTTTATATAAATACGTAGTTTTAATCACCCCTAAACTGCTCTTTCTGTTACAAATAACATAGTTAAAGAGAGAGATATTTTAGTATGTCGAGAAAAGCATTGAGAGAGCCTATTTGATAAGGATTCGCTTGATTAAGCTATCTAAAGAGGGAAGAGACAAGAAATCAGGATTTATTACAGTGGGCTATTGAAGTGTTTTTCTTCAGTTTATTAGAGCTAATGGTCCCTATCCACTCATTAGGCAGCTAATATACATACTGACAAGATATCTGAGGTTCTAGTAGGCTGCAGCTAATTCCTATCCTTCATGAATCGTCTATGATAGCTGCATGCTGTTTACTTGTTTAGTAGGTGGGAAGGATTTGGCAGCTAACCAGGCACTAGCTCCACATCATACCACCTCTAAGGGACAATGATCCAAAAAGCTCAGATGGATTCAAGTTTTAATTTGCTTTTATTTTTTCACAGAAAATGATTTATTAATGGAAAAATTTGTCAATGAAAAACATCAATCTCGATATGAAAATAATTTTGTGAAAGCTAGGCATTTCTGAGTGGAATGCCCAATGGGAGAGGAGAGTTTCAAAAATGCATGAAAAACCTGTGTATAATGAAATAAGTCCTAGAATTCCTATTGAAAAACCAAAGCATATGGTAGGCAAGTTGAGTAGAATTTATGCCTTTAATAGTTCCTAAGCATACATTAGAATTGGGTATGCTATTTAAATTCTTTTAGGTAATATCTAACTTCAATAATCAAGAGATGCTCAAACCTGTCCCATATCATAAATCATAGGTAAATGCTTCCCAAAGACCATGAAAGATGGCTGAACATTGCATGTGTATGGCAAGGAGAGATATTAACATTTGGTTGGCAAGGTTTGAGTCCAAGTCTCAAAACTAAGGTCTAGAAAATTGGATTAAACATTCTAAATAGATAAAGATCTATTTCATGTTAATTATCTCAAAATAGGTTCCACTAGGATCCATTTGCTCTTCGTTCTCAGCTACACCCACACATATACACACACACATTCACAGAAAGTCTACCTTATATATTAGAGGTCATCGATTTGAAATAAATAAATAAATAAATAAACTGGAACAGACAGCAATGGGAACTTCAATTCCTATGTGAGCGTGCAAGAGAGCATTACCAGCTTTCCTACCACCCTTTTCCCAGACAGACCAATATCCTCCTGACTGTACAGGAGGTGGAGAAAGATGGGAAAGCACTATAGTTAATGGGGCTTCTCTCTTGCTTGGTAGTAGGCTGCAACCAGAACCAGGGGAAGGAAAACTCATTAAGAAACTGGTCTTCGTGTGTGCCACACCTTTGGGGGGCAAAACACGATTGTAAGAGGGACTTACCTAACAAATGCAATCAGTGTAACCTGGTTTCTGGTACCCTCAATGAATCCCCAACAATAAAAAAAAAGAAATAAATAAAGTTGTTTTCTATTCCAACTAACCTCTTAACTCACAGTAACTTTGCACTATAGTAAATATGGCTCAAATGGCTCAAGCAGGGTCTCAGAATACACTTTCAGAACTGACCACCTACCATATTTTGGGGAAATATTTCACTTTTTCTATGCCTCAGTCCTTCCCTTTGAGAAAACCATTCATTGTACCTATTCTACTCATAATGCATTTACTATTTATTGAACCTATCTCATGGGGAATTATGAGAACTGAAAGAGTGTTTTTAGAGCATTGAACAATGTATTTGTCAGAAAGACATATTATATAACTGTGAGCTATAGAAAGAAGTCAACTTACATACTTTAATGCCATCTTTGAGTTCAAATATTTGGTTTAGTTTAATGAGGCATACATTTAAAAAGGAAGCTAAGATACATATACATTAGTGATCTGGGCTGAAGATTTTTTTGTATATATATCCATATACATACTATGTATTATTTTTTTGAGCAAAAGAGTTTGACAATTTTCATGTGCTATTTGATATTTTTCTATTATGATTGAAAAGCTTAAAAGTGGATTGAATCTCAAGTATGATTTCCAATTCTTGTGTAAAGATATTAGATTGTGGATTGAAAATAAAATCATTTAAATTTTATTTCTCACCTTCTCTTTCCTCTCTGTATATTGTTATGGAAATTGGAGATAAGATTTTCAAAGCACACAAAGAATATGTTTTACCCATATTGTTGAGAAAAATTTGAATGGTGTTCCGCACAAGAGCAGTATCTTGGGGAATGTCATAACATTATAATTTTTCTACATCTAAAGAAAAATAAATCTAGACTGAATTAAAGAATATTAGCTCTACTCATATTCCTTCTTTAAAAATCATTACTTCTTTTTTTTTTTCAAATTTTCATTCCAAAGAGAAAAGTATAATATTAACATAATTGTATGCTAATAATTTAGCATGGAAAATCCTAATATTTAAGCTTTAGAAAATCTTGAGTCAGAAGACAGGAATAACATTTTTTAAGGAAGCTTCAAGTTTTGCACGAGTCTAAGTGCTTTCAGCTAAAATGAATATTTTCAAAAGAAACAAGAGTATTATATTTTTCATGCTCTTCTATATGGTGGATACATGTATGATTTCCAAAATGAGGGAATAATTGACCATAACTTGAAATGACAGAAGGTGTGGAAACTTCTCAATTAAATCTCTGTGCACTAAACCACTTGATAAATGTGACACAAGGCTAAAACTGGAGAGTCAGGCAAAGGTGTCAGAAAAGGAAGAAATAAGCAAGTACCTCACATAGGAGCCAATACAAATGCATGTATTGATATATTTTGCATGTGTATGTACACAAATGTATTTAATATCCTCTATATTTATACCATCTCAACTATGCTATATGCATTGACAATATTCCTTACTATTGGCAAGGTCAATACTGGTCTCCTGTTTCTAAATCACATTAAATATGCATTAGTTGTTATCATATTTTGTTTTGACCATCCTGTAGTCTTTAAAAGTAAGTCTTTACTGCATTAATTTTTGCCTCTCTAGCCAGTCTGTTTTCAACCTGCTTTATGAATCCTCTCTCTTTCTGTGCTTTATACAATTAATTTTCATTATATTCTTCTATCCATTCTTCTTGACTCCTTACTCTAAATATGGTTCTTGGAATATCTCATCCATTGTCATAACTTCTGCCATCTGTATTTAGATAAATTTAAAATCTATATCCCCAATAGATACCATAAATTCAATTGCCTAGAAAACAGTTCAATTTATAATTCTCCTAGTACTTTAATCCTAAAATATCTTTACACAACAATCCATTCCTTCTATACTTCATATTTCGGTGAATGGCCACTTTTTTACTTAGGCAAAGAATATGGAAGCCTTTTAGTCAAGCCTTTTAATCTTCATACTCAGATTCTCCTGCGACATGATTGTGCCTGCCTCACTGAAACTTACTTTGTTGCTCCGAACTCATTATCACTGCCTAAAACAATGTTGATCTCCTAGGTGACCCATAGCAATATTTGCATCATTGCTCTTATAAGATATCCACTTTTGTAGAAAGTGCATTGCTCATCTGCTTCTCTGGTTGAGCTGTCTCAGGGCTTGCAGTGCCTTCTCCTTAGCACGTCCTATGAAGCCCCCTGTGATCTAGGACGTGTGTTCATCCTCAGCTTCACCGATCACCACTTCCCCCTCCTCAGTCTATATGTCAGTATCTGATTACTTTCTATAGAGACTTGTCTCCTCTTGCACATGCAGCTGTCACTTAGAGAATCACCCACTGAAGCCTGGTCCCCCATCTGACAGTCTTTCTTTTAACACTCCATCTTTCAGATCAGGTGAGGTGCCTCCAGTGTCATCACATGACTACTAGTTCTAGTTGTCTGCAATTTAATTGTCAGCTTCTTTGTCTCTTCCACTGAGAGTCTTCACGGCACAGATTCTGTGTATTATGTCTCTCCAGAATCAAGTCCATTGTCTGGTAAAAATTGGTGGTATTTAGTAACTATAAATAAAATCTATAATAATGGATTGAATGAATTTGTGAATACATGCCTTTGATTGGTATAGTAATGGCCTTCAAAGATTACCACATCCTGATTTTCAGAGCCTGTTAATATTTTACTTCATAAACAAAAGGGGTTTGCAGATGTGAGGTCAAGAGTTTGGAATGAGAAAACTATCCTGGATTATCTAGGGAGGCTTAATGTAATCGCGAGAGTCTTCATATGGGGAAGGAAGGAAGAGCAGAGTCAGAGAGAGATGTGAAGGTGCCACAATCCTAGATTTGAAGACAAAGGGAGGAGTCGCCAGTAGAGAAATGCAAGTTACGTCTAGGAGCTGGAAAAGGCAAGGAAACTGATTTTCCCCTAAAATCTCCAAAAAGGACTTGGCTCATCAGAAACCTTAGCTTTATCCCAGTAAAAGCCATTTCAAACTTCTGACCTCTAGAAGTATTCAATAATAAATATCTGTTGTTTCAAGCCAATTAATTTGTGATACAATCATCCCTTGGTGACTGTGGGGGATTGCTTCCAGGCCTCTCATGGATTCCAAAATCCATGGCTGCTTAAGTTCCTGGTATAGAATGGTATGGCGCCATGTACTTACATAGAATCTACACATGTACTCTCATACACTTTATATCATCTCTGGATTAATTATAATACCTAAAATAATATAAATGTTGTATAAATAATTATTATACAGTATTGGTTTTGTTTTTATTTGTATTATTATTATTTTTATTATTTTTGAGACAAAGTCTCATTCTGTTGCACCAGCCTAGAGTGCCACTTGTGTCATAGCAACCTCAAACTTGTGGGCTCAAGTGATCTTCTTGCCTCAATCTCCCAAAAGTAGTGGTACTATAGGTTCACACCCTAAACCCAGCTATTTACTCTTATTTTTATGGATTTATATATTTTTTTAGTAGAGGTGGGGTCTCACTCTTGCTCAGGCTGGTATCAAACTCCTGAGTTTAAGCAATCCACTCACCTTGGCCGCTCAGAGTGCTAGGATTACAGGCATGAGCCAACACGATTGGCCTGTATTATTTTTTATTGTTGTATTTTATTTTTCTCAAATATTTTTGATCTATGTTCAATTCAATAGGTGGATAGGGAAATCTTGGGTAGAGAGGGCCAACTGTACTTTATTATGACAAAAATGGAAAACAAACACAGGGGCTTATATTATTACTATTATAGTCCCATAGCACATCACTGGAAAAATAGAGGTTGTACAGTAATTGTAATATGTTGTAACATGCACAACGATTACAGTTTCCTGTATTCATATTTGATGAGTGGCAATCCTATATCTGGAGAATATAAGGTTCAGCATGTCACTGATACACAAAACCAGAGAATTTCATCTCAGCACTTCAAGCACTCAAAGCTTTAGATCTGAGGTTGATTGCCCAGGTCAGTTCCCAAATTAACTTCATATCTAGAATGTCTAAAATAGAGTTTGAGGCTTGAGTTACTTAAGTATATGAGTAATGCCCTTGAATAGACCTACATTACAGAACCTCTACCCACTGGATTTTTAGGACAAGGAGGGGACTCAAGTTTTGTAGCACCCCTCTCAGACTGCTATGGGAATGGCTTGATTTTCTTAACCTATTAACATGATAATTATGATGTTTAGCAGGAACAGATTTAAATTGGTGAAAGAAATCATCAGAGCATTATAAATAATTTTGAATGGTAACAGCACTGGATTATAGCTATGGTTAAATTAAGGGATCAGTTAGCTTTTAACACATGCACCAATACTCTGGTTTCTCTTCAGATCGTATAAGTCTTTCACCTTTTAACACATGCACCAACCATGTTCAAAATGTCCCCACCTTAAAAATATTTTTCTTTTTAGCCATGTATTCCCCCCGTCCTTTTGTTCTAAACAATAGAGATGAAAGGATCTTTCTGACATTTGTTCTTTAACATACAAATGACGTGTTACCTTTCTCATAGATGATGAGTTAGAATTCAGCCTGACAATTCTGCCGGCTCTAGATGTCTTACTCCACAGCCTTCAGGAGCATTGTTGCTTCCCACTGAAAACAGGGGCAGTTAATGATGTCCATCATGTTCCAGCAACAGGACTGAAATGCAAAGGTGTTTGCATGTGTAATATTCACAATGGCAAAAACAAAACACAACAAAAAAACATGATAATTAAGAGTCTGAAGTACAAAAGGGTAATGCACTGTCCTCTCCCTCAGTAGGGAAGTTCATTAGCAGTGGAATCATGTCATTTGCCCATCTGTTCATAATTGCATTCTCCCCAGGAACTAAGTGAAGGAAGTGACATCACATGGTCCTTATAGACGCGAGTTCGTAAATCACATGTATGTTCCTATCCACATGGATGACTAGAGGGAAAGAAGAAAAAAAGAAAGCAAAACAGCAAGAACAAAACCCTAGCAGTGACAATAACAACAAATTGAGCCCCTTAAAAGCTTAGTTTAGACTGATGACCTCATTAATTTTGCAATCCAGACAAGATATTCTAGCTGTAGTAAATCTCATAGAAAACTAAGATGCTGCTGCTTATGTGTGCCATCAAGGCCATATTGTGGGGGTAATTATCTTTCCACTGGTTGGAGACACACCTCTTGTTTCTATGTCCTAAACATCGGGTGCTTAGCAGCTGCTGTAATATCAATGGGGGAATGAAACAGGCCCTCATTAGATTAGCACTGAGCTTATTGCTGGTGCCAGTCTCATTATTATTGGTGACTAAACTGGCAGATTGTCAGGATGCCTCATGGTGAGATGAGCTTTTGCAGCTCTTTGTTTGTAGTTATTATAAACAATGAAGTGAAAGCAATCCCTTGGGCATAGTCATGTCTCAGAGGTTTTTTTGTGAGAAGCAATCAGCTTGCAGAGGCAGCATTGGTAAACAACCTCTTATTTTAAGGAATGATATTAATTAAAGCATGAAGTGTGGTTTAGAAAGAGAAATTGTTAATTATTTAATGTCACCTGCTCTGATCAGGCCCACCAGTTGAAAGTGATTTTTTTTTTTTTTGCCTGAAATATGCTTAGCCTGTCATGAATACCACGGAAAATACAAGCTTCCAAGCAGTGAAAACCTGTTTTTCATTTTAAATAATCTGCAAATGTGAGACATTACATCATAGTCTTAAATGCAAAGCAGATTTTCTTACTTTCCTTGGAAAACGGTATTGAATCCAAAGCCCGTATTCTGCTGCATTGCAAACTAGTTAGAATTGCTTAGGTCACCAGAATAAAATTATCAATCTATCTAGAAAAATGATTCAAAACCCTTTAGCACACAGTGCTATTATACAGTTGAAAAATCAAGAATGGAATTTGGATTGTGAATAAATGAGAAAATAAACTGTAACTTAAAACTTTATACATAATATTAAAAAATGATATGAATAAGACCTCACCTTACCTTACTAGGGCTAATATATGTGCAAAGGTAGATGACAAACAGTAGCTTTAAACAAATCCTACGGTGCATCTTAGCAGGGTACTGGCGAAACTTATTAAAGGTAGAGTATTAATGTCTTTATATAGTGATCAAGGAAATGCCATGAAGGATATCTGTAACAGTATGATCAAAATATTTCTGAATGTATATGAATCG
>CAUYON010075450.1:0-23289 GCA_963573935.1 Arctocebus calabarensis | reverse complement strand
GAAAGACTGGGAGAGAAACGGAGAGAGCTTCTCTCTCCCCACTAGAATTTTCTCCCTCTAACAGATGCCTTAATGTTTTCTGTATTCTTTTCTTTCTTTTCTGTGAATAAATTCTGTCTTACAAAAAAAAAAAAGCTTATTATATCCTGATAAACCTATTCTTTACAAATCTGTGACAGTAAAAAAAAAAAAGTTATACTGTTCAGTGAACTCTAGAAATGTATCATACTTGTTCACTATTCAATTATGTCACTGATTTAAAAAAGAGAAAATTAGACAGTACCCTATTGACGTAAAGTTTCTTCCCCGCCAAGGGAAAGCAAGTATGAAGAATTTCATTCTCATTCTCTACTGAACAAATCAGTGTCATCTTGTATCAGTGGTCTCGAATTTAGCTCCTCATCCACATAGAATAAAGTAATATGGCATTGATTCAAGTTATTATTTGTCTCCTTTCAGTGGAAAGTATGTTAAATAGAATGTAAATAAACATGTCAGGCAAAACCTATTTATTGTCACAGGAAAGTCTTTTGGCAGACAGCTTGTCAGAGATTAGAAAATTAACGTCTTTCTCAAACACTTTTTCTTCCTAACAGGTTGATACATTTAAGACATGTAGCCTGGCAGCATTAAAGGCAAAATATGCCTTTTGCTTCTGAGGCTTGATAGAAAATAGAAAAATAAATTTCAAATTTTGTTTTGTTTCAAAGTAAGGTTGTATTTTAACTTCAATTAAATTTTAATCATTTCCTGAGCTATATTAATGCCTGTATATTTATTACTATATAGTAGAAAAATTTAGCACTGACCAAACTTGCCCAAACCACAGAAAGACATAAAGATATCTGTAAAGGCTATTCTCAACTTTATTGTTCATATACTGGCTGCCCAGTCTCCCTGCCCTGTGCCAGGAAGAGAGTAGAAAAGGAGGACTTGTCCCAGATGATGCTGCAAAATTTCTTCAGGACTGGGACTTCCGGGAATATCTTCCAAGACTCTGAAAAAAGAACTAACAAGTTAGCTGTTGTCTAATGCCCTGTCCCTATCAAATGAAACAAACAAAATCACCAAGAATAAATACAGAAAGGAAAAAGGGATAAGGTAAGAACATTCAAATTTTCTGTTATCGCAACAATTTGAAAAATTATGGCTTAAAACAACATAAATGTCAAATCCCAAGAAAAACAAGCAAACAAATAAAAACCTTACCCAATACCAAGTTGCCTAGTACTCATGGTACACTGAATTCTACATCAAAGTCATAAAAACCCAGTGGTAAACTTAAGACATATATATTCTTAGATATGTTTATTATCATTATTATTAATAATTAGAAATGGTCATAGTAGTGGAAATAGCCCTAACAGAAGACAGGAGGCTTAGCATGACTGGCTCCATTTTGCTTTGACCAAAGAAACGTGGCACCATCTCCTAGGGAGACAGATAAGCAACATTGCTCTATTAAAGATCTGTAGGAACCTCCTGACCTGACCTCCATCCTTCAAAGTTAACTGACGTAGAACAAAGAAGTTTCACAACCTCCTCTGTCCTTTGTGCATGCCCAGATATCTGCAGTCCGCAGTTACCTCTTGTAACTTACCTTGTCTCCCCCTTCCCTTAACATGAAAAGGAGCCTAAAGTTCCTACTAACTTAAGTTGGTTCTTTAGGACTTCAGTTTGTCAACTTGGTTTTCTGGCTTTCTGAATAAAAGTAACTTTCTTTGCCCTGGCATTTGCCTCTCGACTTTATGACTGTCTGGTTACAAGAGGTATGTATGAGCTTGACCTTGGTTGCATAATGTTGGATTTGGAATGGTCCATCAGCACCAATTTGTAAAGTTCAGATTTATGTCTCCATATAGAAAATCTCACCAAGCTTAGCAAGAGTTGAAGCTGATTTCCTACAGAGAACTATTCTTTTTTCTTGACTCAAAAGCTTCGTGTACTAACATTAGAGATACCCCTTTCTCTAGCAATTAAGCGTAAAACCCTTAAACTGTGTTGTGGGTTGCACTGCTACTTTGGCTTCACACCTTTATTACTTTGGAAGGAAAAGGTAATCAGTCTCCAAAAGGTAGACATGGCTGAGAATTACAGGTTCTGTCCCCCCATCTAGTAGGACAGTGTTTTTCAACCTTTTTTATCTTATGGCACACTTGAATGTATAGGTTAGCTTCCCTGACACACTGCAATTATCTTAATCAGAAAAAAAAGAGTAAAAAAGATATACTTACTGTGCTTTGTATGTCTTTATGTCTTCAAACATAATTTAATTAATGATCTTTAAAATTTTTCACAGCACACCTCAGATCCTCTCACCACATACAAGTGTTCTGCAGGACACTGGTTGACATCCCTGTACTATGACTAGATGGCCTAAAATCAAGTTTCAGGCTTAATTCTGCCCCCACACCACGACACACACAGCAGCCTGTCATACACAGCATCATACGATCTGTTGTTATTTGATCAATGAGATCTCAAATCTCTTTTCCCTTCACAGAGCTTCAGCGATGGCCTTGCTCATGAGGCATGTTGCAGTGACAGGATCTGCCTGTCTTGATCTGTGGAATCTGGTGACAGAAAAGGCAGATTAGGATGAGCCCTGAGGCAAGACCCCTCACAGGAGCACAGGCTACCAGACTGCCTGCCTTCTCCTGGCTGGTTTGTGCAGGGAAAGAGGTGTTCCACTTTCTGTCATGCCAACCCACATACCTCAGATGAGACTCATTCCGCCAATGAGAAAATATTTTCAGCACTCTTGATGTTAAAGAAAAAGAAAGGAGTGGTGTTGATCGAAAGAGCAGATCATGGGACCCCTCTCATTGCAGGGTGGAATCCTCATTAAAGTCTTTTAAACGTCAAACACCACCCTGGAACTCTGCATTTCTGGTTCTTTCTCCAGGGCAGTAATGTTCAACCAGTATGCTGTGGCTCACTGGTGTGCCATGTGAGGATCTTAGATGTGCCCCCAAAATGGTTCAAGATCTTTAATTAAATTATTTTTGAAAGAAGTTCAAAACACAGTATATTCTTATTCTTTTTTTTTTTTCTGATCAGCATAATTTAAGTGTGTCACAGAAGTTTAACTACTATCGGTCGGTTCAAGTATGCCATGAAATAAAAAAAGATTGAAAAACACCGTTCTCGGGAGTAGATTCACACCTTTGTGTAACACACTGCCTGGGCAAGTTTTGTTGTTTTGTTTCTTACTCAAAGAAAATGTGATACATTGTGGGCTGTCCATGATTTGGTTCTCTTCATGCTGTTTTTCCTGCTCCTACAGCACCTGCCCCATTAGACAGCCCTCCAGACTTGAACTTCCCTTGTGCTGGTGTCTGTGCTGCTTTCTCTATATGAAAAATCTTATTTTTCCTATCTCTAGTCAAAAAATGTAGTTCATTAATGAAAGCTTGTTTTTGAAACAAATTTCTTTAATGCCTTTATTTCTGTGTAGTTAGCAACATTTATGAACACACTTTTAGATATTAAGTGTGTAGTATTAAACGGATAGCAAATTTACCATACATTTGATAACAAATGTTATTGCTTCTTAACAGGAGAATATATTTATTTAACACAGAGAATGTGCTAAATTATGGGACCAAAGTATGTATTTTTCCCCCCAATTCAGGTAGCCAAGCAAGGTGTAAGCAAAACAAGAAACCAGTGTGCAGTTTCTCCAGCTGAGACATGTGAGGCAGATGTGCTGTGGCTGCAATCCAAAGAAGGGATCTTCTAAATTTGTTTGGTGGAATCTTAAAGGCTTTTCACAAACAAACAAACAAACAAACAAAAGCACTGCTTGAGGTGAGATTAAAGAATAAATAGAAGCTGTTTCACTGAAAAGGCAAAGGCAGAGAAGCACGAGAGAGTAAAATCTAACTTTCTGAGAACAGCTCCTCTGGCTAATTTGTGCCTGGTTGCTGGCAAGTACACGCCACCATAAAAAGTCTGCATGATGCATTGTAGACTTCAGCCGCCACTGTGACAGAAATACAGGGATTGATTTCAAAGAACCTTTTTGGGAAGATCTGTGGAAGCTGAGTTGGCAAGGGCACAGTCGGAGAAGGCACAGTAAGAATGGCTAACAGTTCAAATGAAGAATAAGGGAGGCCTGGGTAAAGACAAAGGCAATCTGCACAGAAAGGGCAGAATGGACCCAACTATGAGATTTACTCAGGAGTGTTACCAGGATGACTTACAGTAAAAATATGGGAGAGAAGAGGAGTTGCCAGTGAGGATGGCCAGGCCACAGAGGGGTAAGTGAAGAGCAGAGGTAGTATCTCAATGGAGAGACAGGGACATGCCAATCCCAGTTTATAAACTCTGAGTCTGTAGAGTACATGTGTATCTAAAAAGTAGGTTTTTGCCTAATTCTAAAACTCAGGAGAAAATACTGGATTAAAGCCTCAAGGAGAGGTCATCAATACCAAGTAGTCAATGAAGGAATGGGCATGAACAAGGGAACCTGAGTAAAGCAATAAACTGGAAGGAAAAGAAGACCTGCTCTTCAATTCTTGCAAATGGGATCATTTAAGAGGTAGGAAGAAAAGAATAAATCTGTTGAGGGGATGCAGGAGGGCGCAGGCAGGGTGTAAGAAGTGTACCAAGAGGGATGGAGGAAAGTGGAAGAAAGAGAGAGAAGAATTTCGGGAGGGAGAAGGGCACATTGTCAACATCCTCAAGAGTAAGTAAAATTGGAAGCAGAAGAACAAAGAGAAACCACTGAAAGTTTCCTAGAAATTCAGAGGTGCCATCATGGCAATAGGTTCAGTGAGCCAGTGGACAGAGCACGAGTGTAATGCCTGCATAGTGCTCCCCTTTCTTGAGCTTTTCTCAAGCCGTTTCATTCTTTCCTAAGCCACCTGCTTTTACATCATAATGGCTTACCTTTGTGTAATGGATTCAGTGGTGTCTACCTAAATTCATGTGTGACAACCCTGATGCTTAGAGGGACTATATTCAGAGATTGGGCCTCTTCTAAGGAGGTAATTAAGGTTAAATGACATCATAAGTGTGGGGCACTAATCCTTTAACACAAGTGACATGTAAGGAGAGCAATTCCTCTCTATGAACACATGCAAGATGTCAGGTGAGCACACAAGAGGTGCCACCTACAAGGCAAAAGATAATGACTCAGAATGCACCCTCCTTTGCTAGTAACTTCTTCTTTGGACTTCTCTGCACCCAGCAGTGTGAGAAATAAATTTCTCTTGTTCAAGCTGCCCAGTCTGTAGCATTTTGTTATAGCAACTCAAGTGAAATAATACACTCAGCTTCCATGATGGTGCCTGGTTACACCTTGTGAAAAGCTTCTTAACATATTTTGATCTTATATTCAAAATAATCTGATATGTGCAAAATAATAAACATGTACAAAAGTCCAAACAGCAAATTCATCCCTAAAATGTCTTTTCCCACACAGAAAACTGATACTTTTTATTTTCCAGGGTAAAAAAATCAATAAAATTTTGTATACACAATAGAGTGGCTTATATGGGCAGAAGAGAAAACTATCCTACTAGGAGTGAATGAGACCCCAGGTGTTTCTTGTTTATAAGAATAAGATATTTTAAATTCTTCCATCATAGTCTTCATAACCTCAAGGAGCATACAGGAAGTCTAGAAAGTCAGAGGCTTGGCAGGAGGAGACAGCAATGGCTCCAGGAACAATTTTGGTACAGAGCAGGTAATGAGTCAATTCAAACACGGTCATGGTCCATTATAAACAATAAATGTCTCCAACTCAATGATGCACTTTGGCTCCTAGGATCAGACCAAAAAACTAATGTCTTCTCATGAGCAGGCTACAATGCACTAAGAGTTATCTGAAACTCAGACAATTTAAGATTCAAGACCAGGAAACAATCAACTCTCTGCAGTTTGCAGTGATTCTCCGGAGAGCCACCGGAGCCCTCCCCCAACTTTCTACTACTCTGTGCTTGCTGCCCTATGACTTCCTGCCTCGGGGCCAAAATCAGCACACACTGCAAGTAACTCTGGACTGGAATAGATGAATAATTAATTCTCAAGTCAGCTGGAAGCCACTACTCCTGACTTCAGGCAACAACAAGCAACTATTCTGATTCTAGTGCTGAGTGCACAGGCCGGGAGAAACCCCAGGAGTGTCATGATATTTGCAGTGTGTGTGAATGACGACCTCCTTTATCATCTTCTCTTACCTCCTGTTTTCCCCAGCGATATCCTTGTCACTCGAAACAGCCTGAGAGAATTTAGCATCCTCTGTACTGTTCTTTTCTTCCTTAGTACTCTGTAGCACAATTTGTTAGTGTGATATATTCCTTACTGTTCTTAAAATCAGGGAACCTGTTTTAAACATCCTAAATGTGCAAAATTGGCAGAAATTTAGAACCCCTTCCCTATAACCAATTTTTAAAACACTATACTTATCCCTAGAAAGTCCTTTGCATTCAAAAACAAATAATAAAACAAGCAAGTCAAAGCAAAAAGCCTACTCCAAGCAGACAAATGGGAACTTCAAAATGAGATACTTTCATTTGCATTTTTTTCCTATTTTGTACTAAATATGGTAATGTATTTTAAGAAAGTAACCAAAAACTAATCTCTCAGTTAAGATCAACTTTCTCTCCCCCCAGATTAGAGTATGTTCATATAGATGGGAGCACACAGAATTATCTATGAGTAACATTTTCTTTATTTGAGTCCCTAATTTTTTTTCTAAGCAATGATTTTAAGTAAATTAAAGAAAAATAAGTAGGACAGCTGATTCAAATAATTTAGAGATTTAAATAACACCTAGAGAAGGAATAAAATTCATTTAACATTCACCAAATTGTGGCTGCTGATGACATCCTCACTGGCCAAGGTCATAGAAGTCACTCAGAGCCCAGTGGACCTCTTTCTTTTTGCCCCAGGGATCTATAGAAAAACTGTGAATGATAGGGTCATGGGTCAGCAACCTTAGTGTCATCAACAGCCATCTCAGTGATGTCTGGCCACCACCTGCAAACTTGGTCAGTACATGAGGACAGTTCCTTATAAAACATGGAAATCACTGGAATGACCCCTCCATCTGCATCTGGAAAAATCTCCACTCTTTGGCTACAGTCTGAGACACTCTCTTCCATCTCCCTTCTACATAACTCGTTCCTTCAATGCCCTTACCTTTTTACATAAAGGGAAAAAAATCATAAAGAACTGTTTTCTTTCTAAAATTTGGATTTGAAGGGACAGAGATACCTGAGTAGAGAATATAGAAAAGATCTTACTTTGAGAAGGAGAAATGGGAAACACCTGGGAAAGAAAATGGAAGGAGCAAAGCAAAACATAATACCTCAAAAATCTATCCCACCAGCACGGTGGTGAAGAGCCTGGGCAAGCTGGAGTTCAAATCCTGGCCTTGCCATTTACACATTGTGGGACCTTGAACAAGTCGTTTGACCTCTTTCTTTCCTGGAATTTTATTGAGCAATAATATATGTTAACGTTAATGGATATATAGAGAGACAAGTACACTATCTCAAGTGGATGATTCAATACATTCTCACAAAGTGAAGGAGACTTGGTAGCCAGCACCAGACCCAGAGGAAGAGTGTGCAGGCACCCAGGGATTCTTCACTTTGCCCCTTCTGGTCACTTTCAGCTGCATATAACCCCCTCCTGACTTCCACAGGGATTATAAAAATACTTTCAGCCTGGGGTTGTTTTGAGAATTGAATGAATTAATAATTATAAAATGCTTAGGAGCGCCCCCTCCATGGTAAGTATCATGTAAAAATTTGCAAAATAAAATTTTTAAGAAAAGTTTTAGAAAAATTAATGGTTTAGTATAATATAAATTATATGACCCTAAACCCATGAATTGTGACTAAAAATAGTCCAATTAACATATGATGGGTCGGGGGTGGTGGCTCATATTTGTAAGCCCAGCACTCTGGGAATCCACAGTGGGAAGATCAGTTGAGCTCAGGAGTTCGAGACCATCCTGGGCAAGAGTGAGACCCGCATGTCCACTAAAAATAGAAAAACTAGCCAGGCATGGTAGCAGGCACCTATAGTCCCAGCTACTCAGGAGGCTGAGGGAGATAGATTACTTGAATCCAGGAATTTGAAGTTGCTGTAAGCTATGACACCACAGCATTCTACCCAGGGAGACAGAGTGAGAGTCTGTCTCAAAAAAATAAAAGAAAGAAAGAAACAAAAACATATGAAGTAAATGATGATCCCCTTAGATAAACAAAAAATAAATTTCACAAATGTTTCATTCACTTTTACACTGTGACTTTATATTCCACACATTTCTCAGGGTGGCTTGATTGAAATAAAATTCAAATAGTGGTTTTGCACGCTTTCTATCACATTTTCCTATAATGAAAAAGTTACACATCCTGTCAAGGATTCCTTTGAACAATCTTTAGATATTGTTCAAATGCATTTGATGAATTAAAAATGTGTATCTTGCTCATACTCAGGCATCATTAATTCATGAAATGTAGGCTTAATAGGGTTGTAAATTTTGAAGCTATTAAATTTAAGAAATATACCCATATTAAAGACAATGTATCTGACAGCTGATTAAACTGAAAAGGGAAAGTGATCAACATTAAGAATCCTGTTTATTTCATCACCATTTCATGGAACTAATTTTCTGTCCTTAGAAATATGGACATTTTGTAACTCAGCCATCAGAAGACAACATGGCTTAACTCCAAATATGTCTCATCTAAAAGAAAAGAAAACATTTTTTCAAAGCTGAGAGAATAATTGGAACATGATTTCATGTCAGTGTGACAAGGTTTTCTGTTTTTGCTTTATTTTGCATTAAGCACCTATTACATGAGTGCTTTAATTTCCCAAAAATCTTTTCATTTCACTAAAACATTATGTTTCTAGATATTCAGTGACATTATACAACTGAACACTTACATCACATGATATAATACATAATGTTACATTGGTTTACAAACAAATGCCAAAATGACTGACAATACTGATCTTCATAGGTGTGAATTTAAGAAAATATTTCATAATCAAACTTAAAAACACATCACTTCAAGCTTAGAAATACTCATTACAGAGGGGGAATTCTCTGAGGTTTCATTTCTACAAATCAATATCTAGTATTTCTGAACTCTATGGAAAGCTCCCAAAAGCAAACCAAAGCAGTAGCACATAGGTGGCAAATATTCTATTGTGTTAGACTTGCGATTATGTTGCTGAGAGAGAATGTTTGCATTTTTTTCAGGAAGTGGAACAACCTCAAATGTTGGTTGTGAAGGACATTGAGGCTGTTAGAAGTTGTGCAGTTTATAAATGCCCTCAGCAGAACCTCATGTGTGTTTGAATTTTATAATTAATTCGTTACAATTGTAATTAGACAAAGATAGATTTGTACCTTCTATGGAGCAGGCACGATATGAGGAAAGAATTATGGAAAGAATAGTAAGTGTAATAAATACAGTCTCTGCCCTTCAGGAATGACTATAAAGGAGGACAGAGAATTAATAAAATGAGTACAATGGATAGTGAGAATTGTGGGAATAAGGCAGACTAGAAGCAGCTTAAGCCAGAGGCTATTGTGCAAAGAGAGAGATTTTGGACTGAAGTGGAAGGAAGTCGAATGAGAGGAGCTCTTCCCTGAGAGGAGTGTGTGAGGTATATATCACCCAGGCTAAATCAAGTGGCAGAAATAAGAAAGTGGAAGAAAAACAAAAGTTGTTGGAAGGACTGCCCCCTGTAGAGTCTGGAGTATTTGACAAGCTCACTGGGGAACTCAGGACATCTGCTGGCCACCAGCTGCAACATGAGAACAGTGGCTTGGTAGTCCAAGCTTTTGTGGGGAGAGGGTGAACTACCTACCCATCTCTAGCTCCTCAGGAATTCTCAAGCAGCTCTGTTTTCTGCCCTTCAGGACATCATCTGAGCTCCACTGGGTGGGCGGGACCAGTGCTTAAATGACTTTGACTTGTGACTGAACTTTAGACCTGTCCCCTCCACCAGGCACAGCTCTCTGAGTTTGATTGGATGGGGAAGGGGGTATCTAGTGACTTTGGACTGAACTTTGGATTTCTGACCTCCACTAGGCAAAGTTCTCTGAACTTGATTGGTGGGGAGGCAGGGCCAGGGTTTAAGTGACTTTGGTCTGAATTTTAGGCCTTGGGTCTTCACCAGGCAGGGCTTTCTGAACTAAATTGGGTGGTCAGGGCAGGGTTTCAGTGACTTTGAACTGAACTTTAGAACTCTGGCCTCTACCAGTTAGGGCTCTCTGAGACCAACTGGGTGAGCAGAGCTGAGGTTTAAGTGACTTTGGACTGAATTTGGATTAACAGTCTCCACTGTGTTGAAGCTCTCTGAGATCAGGTTGGGTGGGCTGTGCCTGGCATCTGAGAGACTCTTATCTGAATTTTAGATCTGCACCCCCCATACTGGGTGACAGCCCCCTGAGCTTAACTGGGCAGTCAGTGTCCAGTGCCTGAGTGACTTTGTCCGAACTCTGGGTCTATGCTGTCCACAGACCTGCAGCCTCCAGTGCTCCATTGGCTGGATCACGCCCAGCACATAAGCATCTCTCCAGAACTCTGGGCCAGTGCTGTCAGCAGGGCAGCCTCCTGAGCTAGATTTGGTGGTTAGAGCCAGCACTGACACAGCAACTTTGATTGCAACTTTGGGGCAGTACTGACTACTGATTCTTGTCCTCCTAGATATGCTGTCTGGGGCTTGGGTTTCACCACGTGTCTGCCTTTGTTACTGTAGCACTGACACTGCAACAATGAGGAGTGGACTCATAAGTGAAAACCTATCAATTCAACTAAAAAAGAATAATTAACATTAAAAAAGAGGAAGAAGATGAAAATACTCATGAGGAGGAATCAGCTGAAGAACTCTGGCAATACAAATAATCAAAGCAGATCAATGCCTCCTGGGAACATCAAATAAAATACATCAAAAAATACCATCCACAGAGAAATTGATGAAATGTCAGAAATAAATTTAAAATATGGATGGCAAATAAGATAATTGGAATGGAGGAAAATATGGAAACAGAGAACCAAAACACAGTTCAGAAGTGGTCACAAGAAATTAATCAATTCAAACACAAAGTCACCAAGGATATGGACATAATGAAGAAAGACACAACAGAGCTGAAGGAATTGAAAAGGGTATTTGAGGAGCTTCAAAATATAGTAGAGTCCTTCAGAAATAGAGTTGAGCAGTGCAAAGGAAGAATCTCAGATAAAGAAGACAAGACTTTTGAACTATCCCAAGCATTTAAAGAGGCAGAAAAAAGGAGAAAAAGAACAGAATATTCTCTGAGAGAATAACAGGATCATTTCAAAAGATTCAAACATCTGAAGTATAGGGATCCCTAAAGGAGAAGAGGATGGTCCCAAAGGTACGAATTCTCTGCTCCAAGACATTATGGCAGAGAATTTCCCAAGTATTGAAAGACACAAAAATTCAGATAGTAGATAGTTTCAGAACCCCAGTAGGACTCAATCCAAACAAAGCTTCTTCTAGACACATTGCAATTAACTTTGCCAATGTTAATATGAGGGAGAAACTTCTGCAAACAGCCAGGAGTAAGAAAAGTACTACTTACAAAGGGAAAAGTATAAGGATGACTAAAGATCTTTCAGCCACAACTTTCCAAGACAGAAAAGAATGGTCATCAACCTTCAACCTTGTTAAACAAAACAATTTTCAGCCCAGGATCCTATACCCCACTAAACTGAGTTTCATTTGTGATGGAGAAATCAAATATTCCACTGACATCCACATGCTAAAGATATTTGCCATGACTCAACCAGCTTTACAGTACATAATCACATTCTTCATAACAATCAACAAGAGCCTACTCCACCAAAGTAAAAGTACCCAGAAATTAAAGAACAAAGTCTAGCTTCTACAATGGTGAAAGGCATTACTTTAAGCTCAGAACTTCTGAAAAACAAGATGACCAAAACTCTGCCACACATGTCAATTCCCTCAATTAATGTGAATGGTTTGAACTCTTTGTGAAAGAAGCATAGGCTAGCCAACTGGATACAAAAACTCAGGCCAGATATCTGCTGCTGTCAAGAAACTCACCTTACCTCAAAAGCTAAATCAAGACTCAGGGTGAAGGGATGGGGAATGGTTTTCTAGGCAAATGAAAAGCAGAGTTGCAATCTTTTATGCAGACAAAATGGGATTCAAACCAACAAAAATAATGAAAGACAAAGATAAACACTTCATACTGGTCAAGGGAAACACACACTATGAAGAGATTTCAAAAGTTAATGTCCATGCACCCTATCTGAATGCTCCTTGATATATGAAGCAAACCCTAACTGATCTGAACGATATGATATCTTCCCAATAGTTGGAGATTTTAGTACCCCATTGGCAGTACTGGACAGATCCTCCAAGCAGAAACTAAACAAATAAATAATGGACTTAAACAAAACTATATAATAAATGGACTTAACAGACATTTATAGAACACTTTATCCTAAAAAATCAAATACACATTCTTTTCATCAGCCCATGGATCATCCAAAATTGATGATATCTTAGGTCACAAGGCTAACCTCAACAAATTCAAAAGAATAGAAACTATTCCCTGTATCTTCTCAGACCATCATGGAATAAAAGTTGAAGTTAAGAGCAATAGAAATCTTTCTACAAAAATAAAATCATGGAAAGTAAATAACATGCTGAATGATAGCTGGGTCATAGACAAGATTAAGGAAGAGATCATTAGATTTCTGGTACAAAATGAAAATGAAGCCACCTGTAGGATACTGTCAAGGAAGTTCCTAGATGGAAGTTTATAGCATTGGATGCCTTCATCATGAAAACAGAAAGAGACCAAGTCAGGAACCTAATGAGTCATCTCAAGCAATTGGATGGAATGAAGAACAATCTAATTCCAAACCCAGCAGGAGAAAAGAAATAATGAAAATTAGAGTAGAACAAAATGAAATTGAAAATGAAAGAATTATTCAGATGGTCCACTAAACAAAAAGTTGGTTCTTTGAAAAGATTAATAAAATTGATAAACCTTTGGCTAGACTGACCACAAACAGAAAAACAAGATCTCTAATAACTACAATCAGAAATGATAAAGGGGAAATACCAAGAGATGCCACAGAAATATAAAAGATACTCAATAATTAACTTAAAAAACTCTATTCACAGAAATACAAAAAGGTAGAGGAGATGGACCAATATCTAGAAGCACAATGCCTTTTATAACTCAGCCAGAAAGATTGGGAAATCTTGAATAAACCAATATCAAGTAATAAAATAGCATCAATTATACAAAATCCTCCAACCCCCCCAAAGTCCTCCAGAAAAGATTCAGACCATATGGTTTCACACCAGAATTCTATCAAACCTTCAAAGAGGAACTAGTTCTTATAATGCATAAACTTTTCCAAAATATAGAGAAAGAAGAAATACTCCTCAACACATTCTGTGAAGCAAATACTATTATCCTGACCCCAAATCAGGAAAGGACCCGACAAAAACAGAAAACTATAGACCAATATCATTAATGAATATCAATGCACAAATATTCAACAAGATATTAGCAAACTGGCTCAACACCTTTAGCTCAGTGGCTAGGGTTCAGCCACATAAACCAGTGTCGGGGGGTTCAAACCTGGCCCAGGGCCTACCAATCAACAATGTCAACTACAGCAAAAAAAAAAAAAAAAAAAAAATAGCCAGGTGTTATGGTGGGCATTTGTAGTCCCAGATACTGGGAAGCTGAGGCAAGAGAATTGCTTAAGCTCAAGAGTTTGAGGTTGCTGTGAGCTGTGACTCCAGGGAACTCTACCGAGGGCAACATAAGACTCTGTCTCAAAAAAAAAAAAATTATATATATATATATATGCAAACAGAATACAACAATACATTAAAAAGATTATACACCTTGATCAAGTGGGTTTTATCCCAGAGACACAAGGTTAGTTCAACATATGCAAATCTATAAATATAATATACCACATAAATAACATAAATAGAATAAAAAACAAAGACCATATGATTCTTTCAATTGATGCAGAAAAGGCTTTTGACGATATCCATCATCTTTTCATGATAAAAACTCTGAAGAAAATAGGCTTAGAAGGAGCATTCCTTAAGTGGACAGAAGCTATTGACAGCAAACCCATAGCCAATATCATATGGATGCAGTAAAACTTTAAGCATTCTCACTCAAATTTGGAACCAAACAAGGATGCCCACTGTCTCCACTGCTATTTAACAAAGTGTTGGATGTCCTAGCCATCACAATAGGGCAAGGGAAGGAGATCAAAGGAATCCAAGTGGGGACAGAGGTGATCAAACTCTCCCTCTTTGCAGATGACATGAACTTATACCTGAAAACCCCAAGGACTCTAGCACAAAGCTATTAGAAGTGATCAAAGAATATAGCAGTGTCTCAGGATAAAAAATCAATACCCACAAATCAGTAGCCTTTGTATCACCAACAATCCTCAAGCCAAGAACAAAATTACAGACTCCATCCTTTTATAATAGCACCAAAGATGAAATACATAGGAATAGATCTAACAAAAGACATGAAAGATCTCTATAAAGAGAATTATGAAACTTTGAGAAAGGAAATAGCAGAAGATGTCAACAAATTTAAGAACATGTGCTCATGGCTGGGAAGAATCAACATCATTAAAATGTCCTCACTACCCAAAGCAATCTATAGATTTAATGCAATCCCCATCAAAGCACCAATGTCATACTTTAAAGATCTTGAAAAAATAGCACATCAATTCATAAGGAACCAGAAAAAAAATCTGAATAACAAATACAGCTCTTAGAAATAAAAACAAGTCTGGAGGCATCACGTTGCCAGTCTTCAGGTTATATTACAAGGCTATAATGATCAAAACAGTATGGTACTGGAACAAAAACAGAGACATAGATCTGTGGAATAGGAAGGAGAATCTAGAGATGAACCCAGCCACCTGTAGTCATTTAATCTTTGGTAAGCCTAACAAAAACATGCAATGGGGAAAAGAATCTTTCTTTAACAAATGATGCTGGAAGAACTGGTTAACCACATGGAGAAGACTGAAACTGGGACCACACCTCTCACAATATCAAAAATTGATTCTCATTGGGTAAAAGATTTAAATTTAAGACATGAAACAATAAATAATCTAGAAGAGATTGTGGGAAAAACACTTAAAGATATTGGCCTGGGAAAAAACTTTATGAGGAAGACTCCCCTAGCAATTCTAGCAACACCAAAATAAATAACTGGGACTTGATCAAGCTAAAAAGCTTTTGCACCCCTAAGAGTACCACAAACAGAGCAAACACACAGCCCTCAGAATGGGAGAAGATTTTTGCATGTTATAAATCTGACAAAGGCCCGATAACTGGAATCTGTAGAGAACACAAATTGAACCATAAGAAAAGTGCAAACAACCTTCTCTATACACAGGCAAGAGATTTGAACAGAAACTTCTCTGAGGATGACAGACAAATGGCTAACAAACACGTGAAAAAATTGCTCATCATCTTTAATCATCAGAGAAATGCAAGTCAAAAACCACTCTAATCAACTAACTCCAACCACATTAGCCCACATCACAAAGCTCCAAAACACCAGCTTCTGGCAAGGATGTAGAGAGAAGGGAACACTTCTACACCATTGGTAGGACTGCAAGCAAATGCAGCATTTTGGGAGAGAAGTATGGAGAATCCTCAAAGATCTAATAGTGGACCTTCCACTTGACCCTGCAATCCCATTACTAGGTATCCACCCAGAAGAACAAAAATCATTTTACCACAAAGGCATTTACATTAGAATGATTATTGCAGCTCAATTCATAATTGCCAAGTCATGGAAGCATACTAAGTGCCCATCAACTCATGAATGGATCTACAAACCATGGTATAGGTACACCATGGAATATTATTTAGCCATTAGAGAGATATCTTTTTCATTTACCTGGATGGTTGAAATACATTCTTGTTAGTAAATTATCACAAGAGTGGAAAAATAAATATCTAATGTACTTCATAGTAATATGAAATCAGTATGTAAACAGTTACATGTCCATGGGAGGAGGAACTGTTTATATATATGTATGTTTATATATACTGTTCAAATATATATATTTTATACATATGTATATTCCACCTCATGCTCTCTCTCTCTCTCTCTCTCTCTATATATATATATATATATATATGACTTATCCATAACAGACATCTCACTCGCTATATGTGTGTGTGTGTGTGTGTATATATATATATATATATATATATATAGAGAGAGAGAGAGAGAGAGAGAGCAAACCCACAGCCCCTCTACAGTTGTAGAAGAAAACTCCCTCTTTAATGGAAAGTGTATCAACAAAATATGAAGGATGAAGAGTGTATTTCCAGGCTCTGCACTAGAGGTGGCGCCCTTGAGCCACTGTAGGATAATACACAGAGCCTTGATTCAACCCTTTGGGATGGTGTTGCAAGTGTGCACACAATTGTAGTTAAAGTTTGGCATTCTCAGAGAAAAGGCAAGACTAGATTTAACCAATTGGTATATATATATATTTTATTATACATATTATTTATATTTTGTGTGTGTGTGTGTATATATATATATATATGGAGAGAGAGAGAGAGAGAGAGAGAGAGAGCGAGTGAGCACACACATGCTTGAGGTGAGATTTCACCTAACGTGCACATTGTGAAGGTATATAACATGCTCCCCCCGGGTTGAGGGGTTCTCTGCAAATGGAACTTTACCTGTGAATGAGAACAGTATGACCTAAATACACCCACACATTAACTGAATGAAGTTTTTAAAAAATAAAATTATATATGTAAAAGTGGCCCAAAACATGGAGTACAATTCAGTGTGACAGAGCATTATGACTGTATGTGGTGCACTCTAAGAGGCATGCACTGGCTCTATGACTAATCACAGTCACAGGCCCACTCAAACACCTGGCAGGACTGACACCAGGCACCACCTAGCAATATATAGTGAGCTGGCTTGGGCATCACCAAACTCGATGACAAGGGGACCTAAAACCCAGTTTTCCAAGTTGCAGCAAGGCCACTTCAGCACACATGCAAGTTTCATGAGCCTGAAAACAAAACTTACCCTCCCAGGGACAGTTTACACTCAGCTTTACAAAAGAAATCCTTGCCTGAATACAGGTCTGAGAGAGAAGACACTCAAAGAATAGCCCCCTGATAAAAAGCCTCCTGCAGGTGTCATCTCGCCCCTGACTGCGTCTGGCCCTGCCACCTTGTAAGAGCACTTCCAGGGTACACTGCCTGGGCATTCGAAGTGTGTCAGGTTCATCTTTGACAGTAAGCAGGCAAAAGGAGGATGTCTATTATGGACAAGCCAGTTAATCAGGACCACCCAAGAACCTTGAACTTGCAAAGTGTCATACAAAATCACTCCTTGCAAGATAGCTAGCAGAAAACGATGTGGTAGAGGCTGATATATGTAGGGAAATAGTTTGTGATAAAGTTAATGGGCATCAAAGCCATGGGAAAACCCACATGTACTTTCCAAATCCCCTATACCAGGAGGTGCAGAACTTTGGAAATACGAAAGCAGAACATTCCCTGAAGGGCAGCATAGAATTTTGGAAAATATGTTAACACAGAATGTGGGACAGCTGTTGATGACAGAATCAGAGAGGGAAAGGAAGAAAGAGAGAGAGAGTAACAGAGAGAGAAAAAAACAGAGAATGCAGTGAAGAGTGAGTGGGTACCTGGCAGCATAAGGGGCTCAGACCTTCTAATATTTCAATGCTTGCATGAATTTCCTGATTTCCTAATGTCCATTTCACCGGAACTCTTCCTTATCCCAATTTCTTGGGTCTGTTTTAATTACCATTTTAATTCATCAGCAAGCTGTCCTTAGTGATGTGTCACTTGAGTCTCAGAATGTCCCTACAGTCTTTCCCAGCTTAAATTGAACTACTAATGGCCTTATTACTGCACACACTGAACCCAGGACAACTACACCTGAACGAGGAGGAAGGCTATGGCTCCTGATTAAATAGCTCATCTCTTATTTAGTCACATCTTAGGTGTAAAATGCAAGAAATATTTTGAATGAAGCGTATATTTTCCAAATGGCAGGAGGAAAAAAAGAGAAAAGAAGAGTAAATAATATGTGGGTATATTTAACAAAAGAAGTCTAACAGTCCCATTTTCCCTTTAGAATTGCAATTTTAGAACAATATTCCATGAGGGTGTTCATTACTGAGTGATCTGCAATGGCAGGGTTTTGAGCCAGATTCCTGACAATATCAATAAACACACTTTCAGTCAACCACACTTCTCAGTGGCCTGGACATTATGGCATAAACACCAGTTGGCTAAATCCAGTCTTGCCTTTTCTCTGAGAACGCCAAACTTTAACCACAATTATGTGCACACTTGCAACACCGTCCCAGGGGATTGAGTCAAGGCTCTGTGTGTTATCCTACAGTGGCTCAAGGGCTCCACCTCTAGTGCAGAGCCAGGAAATAAATGCTCTGCATCCTTTATATTTTGGTGATACACTTTCCATTAAAGAGGGAAATTTTCTTCTACAACTATATTTGACCTATTAGGTGTTTACTAATGCCTTGATGAGGTATTAAACATGCTTATTGGGTGTAACTTTACAATAGTTATATAACAAAAAGGAAAGAAGGAAGGGTGGAAGGGAGGAAGAGAGGGAGGGAGGGAGGGAGGTGGGAGGGAAGGAAGGAAGGAAGGAAGACAAAGCCTGTCTTATCCTCCCAGAAATGCTTACGCTGAGGGAGGGAGGGAAGGTGAGGGGGAGGGAGGAATGAAGGAAGGAAGGAAAGAAAGAAGGAGAAGAAGAGGGAGGGAGGAAGGAAAACTACCAAAGCCTGTTTTATCCTCCCAGAAACGCTTACATTCAAATACTACTCATTCTGCTTTTTATTTTATTTTATTTTCCTCAAATAATACCCTTTTAAGAAATGTACAGTTCTGGAAAAGTTTGCATTTTTGTGGTTAAGCAAAGCTGTGGGAACTGTTTAAATAAACCATGAAGGCTTCATAACCAAGATTCGAATTCAGCAGTTGGGCTTGATCCTCAAAGTGGGTTTTGGCTGTGGTTTCCGAGCCCTTTGTAAACCAAACCCCATAGAAATGGCCCGTATTTAGAGTTCATTTGTGATCCTTGGGGAGAGACCGCATTGAACTTGCTTACTGCTGCATGAAAACATGCTGCGAGTTCTTTTTTTTTTTTTCAAGACAGAGTCTCATTAAGTTGCCCTCGGTAGAGTGCTGTAGAGTCATAACTCACTGCAACCTCAAACTCCTGGGCTTAAGCGATACTCTTGCCTCAGCCTTCCAAGTAGCTGGGACTACAGGCACTCACAACAACACTCATCTATTTTTTATTTGTTGTTGTTTGTTTGTTTAGCAGGCCAGATTCGAACCCACCAGCCCCAGTGCATGTGACCGGAGCCCTAACCACTGAACTCTGGGTGGCCAGCCAGTCCACATAGCCATCTGAACTATCTTATTTGCCATTTTATCTCCAGCATATAGTAACAAACTTGGGGTAGAAGTGCACACAATAAATATTTTTAGAATGCTTGAGTGAATATTCCCACATCAATCACACTGAACAAAAATGTCTGAGGCTCTTCGTATAAACCTCAACAGATGTGAATAACTCAATAGCGTCATTTTAGTGTCATTTTGCTAAGAGGCAAGTAATAGGCTAAAAAGGCAGAAAAGAGGTAACTACTGAAGTTTATACCATTAGTTTGGTGAATAATATACTTATGAAGAAGTGTTCACAATTAATGTCTTCCATCATTGAAGATGAAAGAAAGATACCAGTGTTTCTCTAACATATGAAGGATCTCACTCAGTGTGACTGCAGAAAGTTTGGAGTTAGTCAATGTTTGCCTAACTAAATTTGCTAGTCCACATATACAACAGTCCTACAGGATCTTAATGCACTGGTCTTTTTAGGCATGGGCCAAAGAAAATTAGAATGACTAATGCTTTGATTTTTATTCCTCTGAACACAGTATCTTCTGAATATATAGACAGTTGCAATGAAACCTAAGGAAATAAATATTTCTGGAATATTGCATGCTATCAGACTTCTTTTTAACCATTTTATGTCAGTTGTGGCTGCTTTTTATGTTCCAGAGGAATGAAGATTTTCTCACGTAGACAGTAACAAATTAGTTCCAATTAAGATAGTTTATTTATGAAATCTGTTTAACTACAACCGTGAGAGGCATCCAGAGAGAGAGTCTACAAATTGGTATGACAGAAGAAGGTTCTCAAAGGAGTATGAAAGTGTGACATTGTTTGCTAGAAAAAGAATAAACAAGATCTGGTTAGTGAGAAAGAAAATTAAAAATTAAAAATGTAAAAGGAAACAAATATGTTTCCTTCTCTCTAGAAAGGTCACTTGTCTTCCAGTCAATAGTCAAATTAGAAAAGTAAATGTAAATAAATATTGAATTTGTGATGTTAAATGTTAAATGACTTAAAATTTTAATATTCTAACTTTAAAAATCAGATACTGAGATGATGAGGCAAGATAGCTAACTGAAGAGGCTATCAAATGGCCTCAGAAAGAAAGGAAACTTTTAGATAAAAGAAAGCATAGCTCAGGGGTGTCATTCTAAAGGGAAAGTGCAAGAATCTACTGAAAGAGTTGTGGCACAGAAGAAGGAGCAAGATTTTGGCTCAGATCATCCTTCAAGGACTTTGGAGCCCTGACTTTGGCCTTATACATTTCATCCGTGTGACAAGAACACTTCCACTCCCTAATATTTTGAAATAAAAATTATTTTAAAAAACATCATGTACCTTCTGTCGACATCCCAATTTTTGTTTTGTAGTTTTACTAAACTGTTAAACCAAAAGTTTTAGGAACCAGTTGGTGCTAAAATAGATAGAAGGGACACATAAGTGACAGCTGCAGCAGAAGTATCAGGAAGCTGTGCCATCAGAAGCCATCAGAGGGCAGGGCCTCAGATGACGCTGTCTCTGACTGAGACCCCTCAGTCCCCTCACAGACCAGTAAGGCTGAGTTTGGCACCTTGAGAGAGGCACTTTGGCCAAGTTTTTTGACAACAATTTTTTTTTTTTGAGATACAGTCTCATTCTATCACCCTGTGTAGAGTGCCCTATCATCATAGCTCATAGCAACATCAAACTCATGGGCTCAAACTATCCTCCTGCCTCAGCCTCCCAAGTAGCTGACACTATAGGCCCCTGCCACAACACCTGGCAAGCTTTTCTATTTTTAGTAGAGATGGGGGGGTCTTAGTCTTGCTCAGGCTGGTCTTGAACTCCTGAGCTCGAGAGATCCTTCTGCTTCTGCCTCCCAGAATGCTGGGATAACAGGCCATAAGCCACCTCATCTGGCCTTTTTTGGTAACTATTAAATGAATATTGAACTACAACAGTTAACTAGATTACTTTTACTCCAGAAACAAGATCAATACAGGTTTTCATATATTTTAGGAGTTTTTAGAAGATAGATATTCCAAATCTGAAATATTCAATGAATGAGTAGCTAGGAGACTTCTTCTCATCAAGTTGAAATAACAACAATATAACACTATAAAAGGGAGTGTTTAAAAGTCATTCAAGAAATTTTAGAAGACTAATTAATGGGTTTATTGCTTTTATGACAAAAATTATTTTGTTTATAACAAAAACTATTTGTTAGATATTGTTTATAATTTTGCCTAATTGATCTTTACAAATCAAAGAACATAGAAAAATAAGTTTATAATGTATTCTTAAAAGCTTGAATTTTCACATTCTTAAATGACACGTTTTAGTTAAAAAATATACATATATTTTATATACATATATTTTTTTTTTGTGGGTTTTGGGCGGGGCTGGGTTTGAACCTGCCACCTCTGGCATATGGGGCCAGTGCCCTACTCCTTTGAGCCACAGGCACCACCCCAAAAATATATTTTTTAATTATCCAAAATTAGAATATGTAAGGTCTCAGTTCCTGAACAGCCATGTTCAGATGACTTGATGAAAATGACATTTAAAAAAATCAATAATCATGGGAGGCAGAGCAAGATGGCAATGGAGACAGTCCTGTAGCCCATCTCTCGCAGGACAGCAGGTGAGAAGAAGGGAGCTCTGGATCTTTCCCTGTGTGAATTATTAGAGTGGATGGACAGCTGGAGATGCACAGCGAATTGGTGGATTGTTATGTTTGAGGTGCAGTTCAAAACCGTGGACTCTGCTGTAGTTTTCCCCTGCCCCACAGAGAAGCGCCAGCCAGCCCCTCCCACAGGGAAGACAGCAGTTCTGCAACTTGCAAAACCTAATTGATGAAAATTTCATTGAAGCATTGATTTTAGAGTTTGGTGACCAGAAAGAGGTGCTGCTTGGAGCCTAAGAGGACTGGACAGCCTAAGTGAGAGTTGAAGGGAAGAGATTCTGCCCGGAAACAGACATTTTGAAGTGTCTGAAATGGCAAACACCTTTTCTCCAGATCATCGAGAGTAATTGATCGGACAGTACCATCCCCGGTGGGGAATCAGGGTGAGGTGTGACTGTGCAGGGTGCGCAGGGATCTGGGGTGTGGAGGGGATACTCTGAGCTGTGGAAATTGGCAAGGAGGGTCCCTGTGCACTTCAGCTGTGGAAGAGGCTGCAGTTCAGAGTGGCAACAGCAGCCCCTGCAGAGAGCCCCTCCCCCACAGCTGTCGAGGTTCCCACGGTGATCCCCTCTCCTACAGCCAATTGCAGTTACCAGTTTATGAGAGAACGGGAAGGCAGAGTGGAGAGATTTGTGATGCGTGGACTCTTGCACCAAGTTTGGAGGTCGGATGGGAGTGCCGTCTGGAGCAGAACACCCAGAGTAGGGCACCTTTTCAAATGCAGACCAGTGGAGAAACTCCAAGAATGGCAACTGGCCAGATCAAGCATTTACCATACTAACAAAGTAAAAGGTGAATCACATATAAGCCTGGGAACCACTCACAGCGCCATCTGGTGTCCACAAAGTATATTGCATTATAAATTTATCCCACTAAAGTTGACTTCTACTGCATACATAAAGATGTGTATTTCTACATATATACAAGAATAATATTTTTGAGGTTGGTGTTTTTTAATATCCTTTTTTTGGAGGAGCCATTGATAAATAATTTTTTAGTTTACTTTCTTTCCTTAGGTTA
The DNA here is from genome assembly GCA_963573935.1 of Arctocebus calabarensis. NCBI lineage: Eukaryota > Metazoa > Chordata > Mammalia > Primates > Lorisidae > Arctocebus > Arctocebus calabarensis. Next base: position 119 of record CAUYON010075450.1, on the reverse strand, counting down.
TTTTTATTATCTTCTATTTTCAATTGTATTTTTCTTTTTCCTATATTCTGTTTTGTAACTCTTCCACAAACACTACTTTCTTTTGTCTCTTTTCCCTTTCTCTTCTTCCCTTATTATAA
>CAUYON010075449.1:0-13568 GCA_963573935.1 Arctocebus calabarensis | reverse complement strand
TATGGGTAGTATGGACATTTTAGCAATGTTGATTCATCACAACCATGAGCTTCCATTTGTTGACATGTTCAGCGATTTCTATTCTTAGAATTTCATAGTTCTCTTTATAGAGATCTTTCACTTCCTTTGTTAGGTAAACTCTCAAATGTTTCCTCTTCTTTGGCACTACTGTTGAAGGAATAGAGCCTTTGACTATTTTTTTCGGACTGTTTGTTGTTGGTGTATACAAAGGTTACTGATTTATGAGTGTTGATTTTGTAGCCTGATACATTGCTTTATTCCTTGATCACTTCTAAAAGTTTTATAGTAGAAACCCTGGTGTTTTCCAGATATACAATCATGTCATCTGCGAAGGGTGAAAGTTTAATCTCTTCTGATCCTATGTAGATACCTTTGATCACCTTTTCTTCCCTGATTGCAATGGTTAAAACTTCCATTACAATGTTAAAGAGCAATGGAGACAATGGGCAACTTTGCATGGTTCCTGATGTAAGTGGGAATGATTTCAATTTAACTCCATTCAATACAATATTGGCTGTGGGTTTGCTGTACATGGCTTTTATCAGTTTAAGAAATGTCTCCTCTCTACCCATTTTTCTTTAGTGTTCTAATCATGAAGGGATGCTGGATATTATCAAAGGATTTTTCTGCATCAATCGAGAGAATCATGTGGTCTATTTTTTAATTTTTTTATGTGCTGAATTACATTTAAAGATTTACATATATTGAACCAGCCTTGAGATCCTGGGATAAAGCCCACTTGGTCATGGTGTATAATTTGTTTGATGTGTTGCTGGATTCTGTTTGCTAGGATCTTGTCGAATATTTTTGCATCAATATTCATTAGTAATATTGGTCTATAATTTTCTTTTCTTGTTGTGTCTTTTCCTGGTTTGGGGATCAAGGTAATGTTTGCTTCACAGAATGTGTTGGGTAGTATTCCTTCTTTTTTTATATTTTGGAAAAGGTTGAGTAATATAGGTACTAGTTCTTTAAATGTTTAGGAGAATTCTGACGTGAAGCCATCTAGTCCAGGGCTTTTCTTTTTAGGGAGATTTTGTATAGTCGATGCTATTTCAGAACCTTATATTGACCTGTTCAACTTTTCCACTTCATTCTGGCTAAGTCTTGGAAGGTGACATGCTTCCAAGTATCGGTCAATTTCCTTTGGATTATCATATTTCTGAGAGTAAAGTTTCTTGTAATATTTGTTGAGAATTTTTTGAATTTCTGAGGAGTCTGTTGTTATTTCGTCTTTACCGTTTATGATTGATGGGATTAGAGATTTTACTCCTTTTTTCCTGGTTAGGTTAGCTAAAAGTTTATCTGTTTCATTTAACTTTTCAAACAACCAACTTTTTTATTTATTGATCTGTTGTATAATTCTTTTATTTTCAATTTCATTTAATTCTGCTGTAATTTTGGTTATTTCTTTTCTTCTGCTTGGTTTGGGGATGGAATATTCTTCCTTTTCCAGTTGTTTAACATGTCCCCTTAAGTTGTTAACTTCCTCTCTTTCTGTTTTCTTGAGGAATGCTTGTAGTGCTACAAATTTCCCTCTAAGGACTGCCTTGGCAGTATCCCATGGGTTCTGATAATTTGTGTCTTCTTTGTCATTTTGTTCCACAAATTTGGAAATTTCCTGTTTAATCTCATCAATGACTATGTATCCTTCAGCAAGAGTTTGTTAAGCTTCCATGTTTTTGTTTGAGTATGGAGATTCTTGTTGTTATTGTGTTCAACTTTTATTCCATGATAGTCTGAGAAGATGCAAGGGATAATTTATATTTTTTAAAATTTGCTGAGGTTAATCTTGTGACCTAAGATGTGATCAATTTTGGGTATGATCCGTGGGCTGATGAGAAGAATGTGTATTCAGTTTTGCTGGGATGAAACGTTCTGTAGATGTCTGTGAAATCCAAATGTTGGATGGTTAAGTTTAAATCTAGAATTTCTTTGCTTAGCTTCTTTTTGGAGGATCTGTCCAACACTTAAAGGAGTGTTAAAGTCTCTGACTACTATGATATTGAAGGAGATCAAGTTGCTCATATCTGTTAGAGTTTCTCTTATAAATTGAGACACATTCTGGTTGGGTGCATAAATATAAATAATTGAAACCTCATCGTTTTGAGTATTACCTTTCACAAACATAAAATGTCCATCCCTACCTTTACTCACTTTATTTGGTTTAAAGCTTATTGAATCTGTGAATAAGATTGCAACACCTGCTTTTTACTGTTTTCCATTTACCCGGAATATAGATGACCATTCCTTCACCTTGAGTCTATGTTTATCTTTTAAGGTAAGATGAAATTCTTTTATGCAGCAGATATCTGGTTTATGTTTTGTATCCAGTCAGCCAACCTATGCATCTTTAGAGGACAATTTAAACCATTCATGTTAATTTAAAATAATGATAATGCATTCAAATGTGAAGTGGGTATTTTGAATCCTTTCACCACTGTAGAGTTTAGTATGTGGTCAAAAGTTTCTGCTTGAGTTTACTTTTGTGGTGAAGGTGTGCACTGGTTGTTATGGAGGATAGGTCTGAGAATATCCTGGAGAGCTGGTTTAGTTATGGGAAATTTCTTCAACATGTGGATATCATTAAAGTATTTAATTTCTGCATCATAAATGAAACTCAGTTTGGGTGGATATAGGATCCTGGGTTGAAAGTTATTTTGTTTTAGGAGGTTAAAAGTCGATACCCATTCCCTTCTAACTTGAAGGTTTGATCAGGGAGATCTGTGGTTATTCTAATATTCTTTCCCTCGTAAGTAATGGATTTCTTGCATATGGCTGCTTTCAGAATCTTCTCTTTCATGTTAACTTTAGTGTAGTTAACTATGATGTGCCTGGGGTATGTCTTATTCGGGTAAAGTAGTTCTGGGGTTCTGAAACTGTCTGCTATCTGAATTTCAGAGTCTCTAGGTATGTCTGGAAAATTCTCTTTCATAATCTCAAGAAGAAGGGACTCTGTGTCTTGTGAAGCCAGTTCATTGCTTTCAGGTATACCTATAAGACGAATATTGGTTTTCTTCGAGTTATTCCAGAGCTCTCTAAGAGAATGATCTGTTTTTGCCTTCCATTTCTCTACCTATTTGAGCGTTTGGAAGCATTTGAAGTCTCTATCTTCAGTGTCTGAAATCCTTTCTTCTGCTTGCTCTATTCTGTTACTGAGGGCTTCTACTGTATTTCTCAGATGTTTGAGGGTTGCAACTTCTTGTCTCAATGTGTCGAAATCTTTGATCATTTTCTCTTTGATTTGGTTGAATTCTTGAGACATCTTCTGAATTAATCATACAGTTTCTACCTCCATCTTTGTTTCCATTTTGTTGATCTTGTTTGCAATCTGTATTCTAAATTCGATTTCAGACATCTCAGCTATCTGTTTGTGGATGGGATCCTCTGGATTGGATGGCTTGTCATTCTTTGGGAGAGTCGCACTGTTGTTTATTCATGTTGCCAGAGTTTTTCCACTGATTCCGCCCCATGATTGTTTTTCAATGTTTAGCTAGATGAGCAGGTCAAGTGAAATTGGACTGGAAACTTCTACAGTTGTGGTTGACCAGCCCTCCACCTAGGAACTGGTACTGGTGACTGAAGCTTTTCCTCTACAATTTTGCAAAGTACCTGTACAGTACTACCATCTGTGACTATAGAGGTCTACTTAGTGTAGTAGGAGTAGGTGACTCTATCTTTTATCCAGCCGATTTCTGTCAAATCCTAGTGAATTAGCAACCCTGGGGTGCAGTCTCAGGTTCAGTGAAATACAAGCAACTAGGACATCCCTTCCCCTACCAGTAGTATCTGGAACAGGACAATCAAACCTTCCCACTACAGAAAAACCTGGGACCCACCTTGGAGGGTCCTCGGATAATTTGTACAATTCAAGAGTTCCAGACCAAGTGTCCCTGACAGGCCCCCACTCTCTAGCTGGAAAGTTCAAGAGGGCTCTAGCAACTAGATGTTAGGGGCTATTGGCAGCTTGAGTGTGATTTGAGAGCCTTTGAAGCTCCGAGGAGTGGGAAATGTCTTTCCAGTAGGAGGTTTAGAGCCAGGGGGTTGCTGCCTCTTACCTCATCTTGGTCATCCTTCACCACCGGATTTTGGTCACCACAGTCTCTGGTAGTCTCTCTGGCAGACTCTGTTAACGCAGTCTCTGTGTCCTTTTTCTGTCCAAAATACAAATGTGCCAGGACTATGAGCCTGCCAGAGTCAAAACGAGGTTGTTACCTCCTCCCCATGGTTACCACAGTCTATCACCATCCAGCAGGGGAGGCGGGGGTCTGCCTGCCTCAGGTGCTTAGTGGCAGCTGAAGAAAGTTCCACCTGAGCTTGGTCCAAACCTGAGGATATCCAGACAGAAAAGAAATTTCTCCCTCACCCACTGCACCTTTGTTGCCGCTGTTCTGCAGTACTGGAATCCCTATAGGGGGAGGTATGGCTCCCTCTAGAAGGCCACAGAGATGAGGAGATGACTATCCAGAGTTAGACACCAGCAGGATCACTCTACTAATGCTGAAGTTGGGTGGAAGGTGCCTCCTCTTAGGTTCATGCACTTCTGCAGCTTCTGAGCCTCCACCCACAGTGTGGGAACACTAGCCTCTGTCTGCTACTGAGATACTCTTTTTCTTTGGGCCAGGACAGTCCCCTTTCCCTCTATATCTTCCTGTACAGTTACTGGATTCACAGGAATAACATAGCTGTACAGCCACCATCTATGCAATGTCCGGTCCTAGCTAAGAAATGCAGACAATCTGGATTCTGGATGAGTTGGACTTCTAGACTTCCAGATCAGAGGAGGGAGTAGACTGAAGGATCAAGGTGGCAAGGAAAACATTTAGAACATCAATCACATTGAGACCAAATGAACTAATAAACAAATAAAAAGGCTACCAGACACATAAGCCATATAAGTCAGAAACAGACATACAGACAAAACAAAACAAGCAAACAGAAAAACAAATAACAACAGCAACAAAAATCTACAATAAAAATAATGATACTTGTAAAATACTTGGGGGAAAAAAGCCTCTAAATATCTGATGTAAGCACTCTCATAAGCCATAAGTAGGGAAGAAGAGGAAGGGGAGAGAGGAAAAAGAAAGTAGTGTTTGTAAAAGAGTTACAAAAAAAGAAGAAAGGAAAAAGAAAAATAGAATTGAAAATAGAAGAAATAAAAATAACATAAGAAAAAAAAGTAAAATAAAAAACTAATTATCAATGTCTCCTCCAAGAAAAGGATGAAAAAAAAACACCAACTTCAAAAATATTATTCTTGTATATATATAGAAATACACTTCTATATGTATGAGGTAGATGTCAACTTAAGTATGAATAAATATATAATGCATTATACTTTCTGGACACCAGATGGCACTGTGAGTCGTTCCCAGGCTTATACCTGATTCACGGTTTTACTTTGTTACTATGGTAACCACTCTACGCAGCCGGTTGCCATTTTTGGAGTTTCTCCAACAGTTTGTTTTCTAAAAGAAGCCCCACTTTGGGTGTTCTGCTCTAGATGCACTCCCACCGACCTCCAAACTTGGTGCAGGAGTCCACGCTTCACAAATCTCTCCAGTCTACTTTCATGTTCTCCCACAAACTGGCAACTGTAATCAGCTGTGGGAGAGGGGCTGGCCGCCGGCTGCTGCAGCTCTGACCTCTACGCCACCTCTTCTGTTGCCGCCACTCCAGACTGCCGCTGTTTCCACAGCTGTAGTGCACGGGGACCCTCTTCACCAATTTCCACAGCTCAGAGTGTCTCCAAGCACCAGTTCTCCGCACATCCCGAACAGTCAGACCTCACCAGTATTCCCCACCAGGGACAGCACTGTCCATTCAATTACTCCCAATGATCTGGTGAAAAGGTGTCTGCCATTTTGAACAATTCAAAATGTCTGTTTCCCTGCAGGATCCCCTCCCTTCAATTCTCCCTTGGGCTGCCTAGTCCTCTATGGCTCCAAGTAGAACCCCTTTCTGGTCGCCAAACTCAGGATTCCATGCTTCACCAAAATTTCCATCAATTAGGTTTTGCAAGTTGCTAACTGATGTCCTCCCTGTGGAAGGGGCCATCTGCCACCCTTCTCCGGGGGCAGGGGAAAAGTCTATAAAGAGTTCAAGGTTTTGAACTACACCTCAAATACAGCAATCCACCAATTCACTGTGCATCTCCAGCTGTCCATCCACATGAATAATTCACGTGGGGAAAGATCCAGAGCCCCTTCCTTCTCACCTGTTGTCCTGTGAGAGATGGGCTATGCATCTGTCCCAACCACCATCTTGCTCCGCCTCTCCCATGTTCCTTTCTTCATGCTCCCTCTGCCAGAAGCCAGGAAACTCTTCCTTTGTCTTGTTAACTATGCAGAGATCCTTGTAATCTTTCCCTACCCTCTCCTATGCTAACAAAGTTAAGTAGTAACCACTAAGTCACATAGTTCTTCCTTTGTTTTGTCAACTATGCTGAGATCCTCATGCTCTTGCCCTTCTTACTTTTTTTTTTCCATTTTGCAAAATGATTTTTTTTATTAAGTCATTTGTACATAGATCATGAATACATTTATGCCATTGTGGGATTCAATGTGTTGATCATTTGTACAAATTCGAGTGCTTATATCCTACTAATTAACATAGCTTTAACCTCATTTACCCAATTACACAGTTAAGGCATTTGTGTTCTACACCTGGTATATCCAACTTTTATTGCAATATGTTCCATAGGTGTGGTCCCCCTATTAACCCTCCCTTTATTGACCCACCTCCTTCACTTCTCCTCCCTTTCCCTCCTTCATTCTGGGCTATAATGGTGATTCATCTTTCATATGAAAGTATGAGTGATTATAAATTGGCTTCATAGTAGTACTGAGTACATTGGATATATTGTTTTCCATTTATGAGATACTTTACTAAGAAGAGTATTTTCCAGCTCCATCCGTGTAAACATAAAAGAGGTAAAGTCTCCATTTTGTACATTTTCCAGCTCCATCCATGTAAACATAAAAGAGGTAAAGTCTCCATTTTTTAAATGCTGCATAGTATTCCATGGTATACATATACCATAATTTATTAATCCATTCACAGGTCAATGGGTACCTGGGCTGCTTCCATGACTTGGCAAATATGAGTTGAGCTGCAATGAACAATCTAGTGCAAATATATTTATTGCCAAATGATTTCTGGTCTTTTGGATATACACCTAGAAGAGGAACTACAGGATCAAATGGCAGGTCTACATTTAGATCCCTGAGTGTTCTCCAAACTTCTTTCCAAAAGGAACATACTAGCTTACATTCCCACCAGCAGTGCAGAAGTGTTCCCTTTTCTCCACATCCACACCAACATCTGTAGTTTTGGGATTTTGTGATGTGGGCTAATTGTACTTGAGTTAGATGGTATCACAGAGTGGTTTTTGCTTGCATTTCTCTGATGATTAAAGATGATGAGCATTTTTTCATGTGTCTGTAGATTGCACGCCTGTATTCTGAGAAGCTTCTGTTCATGTCTCTTGCCCACAATGAAATGGGATCACTTGTTTTTTCTTATTAATAAGTTTGAGTTCTCTGTGGATTCTGGTTATTAGACCTTTGTCAGAAATATAACTTGCAAAAATCCTCTCCCATTCTGAGAACTGTCTATTTTCTTCACTTTGAATGTTCTTGGCAGTGCAGAAGTTTTTTAATTTGATCAAATCCCAGTAATGTATTTATGATGTTACTCCAATTCTCCAGGGTTTTCCTCCTCATAAAGTATTCCCCCAGGCCAATTTTTTCAAGTGTTTCCTCTGCACTATCCCCAAGAATTTTTAGAGTTTCATGTCTTAAGTCCTTTAGCCATTAAGAGTCAATTTTTGTTACAGGAGAATGGTGTGGATCAAGTTTCAGTCTTCTAAAGGTTGCCAACCCTTCCTACTTCTTGTCATACGTTAACAAAGTTGAGTAGAAACCATTAACAAGATGTTTGTCTTTATTAAAGTCATTTACATTTCCTATTGTACTTTAAAACCAAAATTTTGTCTTTTGTTTATACTATTTCCCCATATTGTCTATGCTACTTCCCCCTAGACAACCCTGTACAGATACTATAAAATAAAGCTGATTTTGTGCTTCATTGCTGGCTGTAGCCATCAGCTCAGTCAGTCCTCCCAATCTCATCCTTTTTATCTGTGTCTTCTCTTGTGCTGTATTTTCCTCAATCGCTTCTCAGTCTTTTGGCTAAGATCAAGTGTGTATTTTCCTCATTCCTCATCAATTCCACTCTGGTTCACTCCCCTTTCCACACTGGTTCATGACATGTATGTGCTGTTATTTCCCCCTTTTCATTGCTGGTTGAGCTTACTAGAGATCTTCCTTTTCTGTTTCTAGTTAATCTGGCCAAAGGTTTATTAATTTCATTTATCTCTTTGAAGAACCAACTTTTTGTATTGTTCATCTTCTAAATGGTTCTTTTGTCCTCAATTTCATTTAATTCAGAGTTAATTTTGGTATTTCTTTTCTTCTACTGAGCTTCAGCTGGGATCACATTTCCTTTTCCCATTCCTTGAGTTGATTTATTAGATTGTTGATTTGTGCTCTTTCAGACTTCTTGATATGGGTATTTGATGTGATAAACATCTCTCTTATGAGCACTTTTGCAGTATCCCACCGGTTTTGAAACCTTGCACCTTCATTGGTATGTTTTTCAAGAAATCTAATAATTTCCTTCTTTATTGCCTCCATGAGCAAGCTATCATTCAGCAATAATTTAGTTCCTGTGACATCATATGGAGATGTGTATTATTATAGGAATTAAGTTCAACTTTTACTCTGTTGTGGTCTGTGAAGATACAAGGTATAATATTCTTATAAATTTGTTGAGGTTTGATTTGTGTCCTAGAATATGGTTGATCTAAGAGAATGAACCATGAGCTGATGAAAAGAACTTGCATTCAATAGTAATGGGGTAAAATGCTCTGTATACGTATGTTAAGCCAATTTGTTCTAACATTGTGTTTAAGTTCATCAATTCTTTGTGTAGTTTCTGCTGGAAGAATCTGTCCAATTCTGTCAGTGGGGTGTTGAAATTCATTATTATTACAGTGTTTTAGGTTATTATATTATTCAAATCACATAGGGTTAGTTTTATGAATCTAGGGGCATTAATGTTGGGTTCATAAATATTTAGGATTAAAATGTCTTATTGTTACATTGTTCTCTTGGCCAGGATATAGTGTCCATCTTTGTCTTTCTTTTCTTTTGTTGCTTTAAAATAAATTTTGTCTGCAAAAGGGATGTAACTTCTGGTTTCTATTTTCCTGAAATATTGATTTCCAAGCCTTCACCCTGAGTCATGATTTGTTCTTAGAAGTTAGGTGTATTTCCCGAATAGAGCATACAATTGGCTTGTACCCTTTTCTCTAGTTAGCCAGCCTATGCTGCTTCAGTGGGGAGTTTAAGCCTTCCACATTTATTGAGATAATGGATAACTATGGTGAAGTTCTGTTTGTGTTGTTGTGTGGAGGTCTATTGCCTTGTTTAATCATTAGGAGATATTGTGGAAGCTAGTGTCATTCATTTAGTTTCTGGGCATGTCTTTACTTTCCTGGTGGTTCATTGTATTGGTCCGTTCTTGTAGTGGCAAATTTCTTCAATGTTTACTTGTCAATAAAAGAATTGATTTCTCCATCAAATATGCAACTTAGTTTTGTAGGATCCAGAATCCTAGGCTGATAATTGTTTTGTTTGAGAAAGTTGAATGTAAAGGGGGGAGTCCACTCTCTACTGGCTTATAAATTTTCCAGTGAAAAGTCCACTAACAACCTAGTGGAGTATGCTTGTAGATCAACTGCTTCTTACACTTGGCTGCTTCCAAAATTTTCACATTCATTTTGACTTTTTCCAAGGTAATTACAATGTGTCTAGGAGATGCCTTGTTTCGATTCAGTTGTCTTAGAGTTCAATGGCCATCTACTATCTGTAGGTCTGGTTCTCTGGCAATCCTTGGGAAATTTTCAACAATAATGTCTTCAAATAGAGATTCCACACTTTTAGGACTCTCTTCTCTTTTCAGGATACCCATGATTCAAGTATATATATTTGAAGTATATTTCTATACTTTGTGTAGTCTCATATCTAAGAGATTTCTCTGCTTTTTCTCTCTTCTTTTCTGCTTCTTTAATGAGTTAGTTCAAAAGTCTTCTCTTTCAAGTTTTGAGATTCTTTCTTCTCTACAGTCTAATCTGTTTCTGAAACTCCCTGAATGCCTGTTTCAGTTCTTTAAGCTCCACTATATACTTCCTAATTATGTCTAGCTCCTTGGTGACATTGTCTGCAGTTTTTTTTTTTTATTATTGAGACAATTTTGGACTTCTTTCTCTACTTTTTCTTCATTTCCATTCATCTTATTTGCCATCCATATTCTGAATTCCATTTCTATCATTACAGCATCTTTATAGATGCTATTTTCTTCTGTAGCCCCATACAGGCCACTTGGGGAAGTTGATCTGCTCTGAGTTTTTATAGAACCAAGGTTCTTTTACTGATTACTCCTCATGTGTATTTTCTATTTATTTATTTTTAAACTTTAAGCTAAAAGGTTAGGGTGTCCCTGAATTGTAGTTGAGAAATATTCTGGTAGGGCTCAATGAGATGGCTCATAGAAGCCAGTTAATGCCTGGAGGGCAGAGTCTGGGCCAATCAAGTGTCACACCAGTCTTCCAGCTTTTGTGTCATTCAGCAGGGTTAAGGGTTGTAATATTTTCCAGTATAGTAGGGAGTACACACACATGTTTTGTTTACATACTTCGTTTCTTCACAAATTGAATCAAGATTATAAGCATGTGCCCCACTCAGACAGTGTGCACCATACCCAACAGGTGTGAATTTTTCCACTACTCCTCCCCACCTCCCAGTTTGATTTTCATTGAGATTTAGTTCCATATATACATTTAAGTGTTGATCAATCATATACAACCTCATGTTGTCCTCCATTCCTATGATATTTCACTGAGAAGAATTGTCTTCAAATCCATCCAGGTTGTCACAAAAGATCCTAGATTGATATTTCCCTTTATGGCTTACTAGTCCTTTATAATATGCATATACCATAATGTATTAATCAATTCATGCATTTGGTGGGCAATTTGGTTGTTTCCACATCCTTGTGATTGTGAATTGTGCTGCAATAAACATTCGTTTACAGGTGTCCTTTTTATAAATTGACCTTTTTTCCTTTGGGCATATACCCAACAGTGGGATTCCTGAGTCAAATGTTAAGTTCACTTTAAGTTCTTTGAGGTATCTCCAGATGATTTTCCATAGAGGTTGTACTAGTGTGCAGTCCCATCAAGAATGTATGAGTTCCTTTCTCTTCACATGCATGCCAGCATCTGTTATTTCATGGCTTATTAAGATGAAGCATTCTCGCCAGAGTTAGGTGACAACTTGTCATGGTTTTGATTTGTATTTTCCCAATGATTAGAGACATTGAGCATTTTCTTGTTAGTTTTTTTTCTTTTTTGGCCATTAATATTGTTTTGTTATGGTTGTTGTCTTAATTTATTGCTAAAAGTTTTATTTGAAGCATATCTTTATCAGAGAAATTCTTTTCTTTAATTTTTATCTTTTATTAAATCATAGCTGTGTACATTAGTGCAATCATGGGGTACAGTGTATGGGCTTCATATATAATCTGAAATATTTTCATCCAACTGTTCAACATAACCTTCATGGGATTTTTTCGTTTATTGTGTGAAAACATTTGTGTTCTGCATTTAGCAGGTTTCACCTGTTCCTTCAGGGATGCACCATTAATATTGTTTTATTTGACACAACTATAAGAGGGACTCTACCTAACAATTGCAAATATTGTAACTAGGTGTTTCTACCCTCACATTAATCTGAAATAAAAAAAAGATAAAAAATATTTTACTTGAAAATTTTCTGTTCATGTACTTTGACCATTATTTTTCCTTTTCTTTTTTTATTGTTTAATTATTTTATTTATTTATTTGTTTGTTATCTTGTCTTTATTATTAAATCATAGCTGTGTACAATAGTGCAATCAAGGGGTACAATGTGCTGGTTTCATATACAATCTTAACTTTTTTCATCAAATTGATTAACGTAGCCTTCCTGGCATTTTCGCAGTTATTATATGAAGACATTTGTATTCTGCATTTAGTAAGGTTCTCCTGTACCCTTCCAAGATGTACCATAGGTGTGCCCTCACCAATTACACTCCCTCCACCCCAATCTCCCCCCTGCCCACCCTACCCTGGTCCCTTTCCCCATATTCTTGGGTTATACCCTTCATACAACAGCTATAAATTAGCTTCATAGTAGGGCTGAGTCCATTGGATACTTTTTCTTCCATTCTTGAGATACTTTTCTAAGAAGAATATGTTCCAGCTCCATCCATGTAAACATGAAAGAGGTAAAGTCTTCATCTTTCTTTAAGGATGTGTAATGTTCCATGGTATACAAGTACCACAATTTACTAATCCATTCATGGATCGATGGGCACTTAGGTATCTTCCATGACTTAGCAATTATGAATTGGGCTGCAATGAACATTCTGGTACAGATGTCTTTATTATAACATGATTTTTGGTCTTCTGAGTATATACCTAGTAAAGGAATTATAGGAGCAAATGGCAGGTCAATTTTTAGAATGCTAACTATTTTCCAAACATCCTTCCAAAAGGAACATATGAGTGTGCATTCCCACCAGCAGTGTAGAAGTTTTCCCTTTTCTCCACATCCATGCCAACATCTCTGGTTTGGGGATTTTGTTGGGTAGGCTAATCTTACTGGAGTTAGGTGATATCTCAGAGAAGTTTTCATTTGCATTTCTCTGATGATTAAGGATGGTATGCATTTTTTCATGTGTCTGTAGGCTGTGCACCTGTCTTCCTTAGAGAAGTCTCTCTTCAAGTCTTTTGCCCATCCTGAGATGGGATCATTTGTTCTTTTCTTGCTAATACATTTGAGTTCTCTGTGGATTCTGGTTACTAAACATTTGTCAGAGGCATAACCTGCAAATATTTTCTCCCATTCTGAGGGCTGTCTTCTTGCTAAACTTACTATGTTCTTGGCTGTACAGAAGCTTTTTAATTTCATCAGGTCCCAGTAGTGTATCTTTGATACTGCTTCAATTGCCTAGGGAGTCCTCCTCATAAAATATTCACCCAGGCTGATTCCTTCAAGAGTTTTCCCTGCACTTTCTTCTAGAATTTTTACAGTTTCATGTCTCAAGATTAAGTCTTTAATCCAGCGAGAGTCTATCTTAGTTAATGGTGAGAGGTGTGGGTTCAATTTCAGGCTCTTACAGGTCGCTAGACAATTCACCCAGCACCATTTGTTAAATAGAGAGTCTTTTCCCACTGAAAGTTTTTAGTTGGCTTGTCAAAGATCAAGTAACAGTAAGTAGCTGGATTCATCTCTTGATTCTCTATTCTGTTCCAAACATCTACCTCTCTGTTTTTGTGCCAGTACCATGCTGTTTTGATCACTATCGATTTATAGTAGTCTCAGGTCTGGTAGCATGATTCCTCCTGCTTTGTTTTTATTTCTGAGTAATGTCTTGGC
>CAUYON010075447.1:0-14508 GCA_963573935.1 Arctocebus calabarensis | reverse complement strand
AGTTATTGTGTTAAGACATTTATATTCTACATTTAGTACACATAACATGTACCCTTGTAAAATGCACCATAGGTGTGGTACCACCAATACCCTCCCAAAATGAAGACATTTTAAGTTAAAAGAAAACCAAGAAAATGTTTCACTAAAAAACTTATACCACAAAGAATTATAAAGGAAGCTCTTCAGGCAGAATGGAAATGGTACCAAATGGAAATTAAATGCTGAAGAAGGAATAAAGAGGAACAGAAATGATGGGAGGAAGATATTTAAATCAAAACATAAAAAACATCCATTTCAAGCTATGATTGACAAGATTGTATCAAATCAATCTTCCCATCAAAAAAACAAACAAACAAGAAAGAAACACAAAAGGGTAAGCCAGATGTTTGGTGACTATGTGCCCTTAAAGCATTTGCTCATTCCAAAGTAATGGCTAGAAGATTAACAAGCTGAATGGAGTTTTCAGAACGCTCATGGGTGGAGGGAGACACAAAATGAAGTTCAAGGCTATATTAGTGTTCCCTCAAACACTAGTACTGAATAGCATTTTCCCCCAAAATTCACATTCCCCTGAAACCTCCGAGTGTAAACTTACTTGGATATAAAGTCTTCATAGATGTAGTTAGTTAAGATGAGGCCATAGGGGAGTAGGGTGAGTCCTAAATCCCTCACAATTGGTATTCTTATAAGAAGAGCAGAAGAGGTGTGGAGACGCGGAGACACAGAAACCCAGGGAAGAAGGCCGTATGACAGCAGAGGAAGAGGTCGAAGGATTGCTCTGCAAGGCAAGGAGTGCCAATGATTTCTGCTACCACCAGAAGTTAGAACGTAGCAAAGAAGGATTCTTCCCTGGGACCATCAGAGCCAGCCTGACTCTGCCCACACCTTGACTTTGGACTTCTAGCTTCTAGTACTGTGACAGAATAAATTCCTGTTGTTTCAAGCAACATTTCTGGTAACTTTTTAAGGCAGTCTCAGAAAGCAATTGGAAAGACCATCCAAGGAGGAAAGGGCTAAGAAGGGTGTGTCGTAAGTGGAGCAACCATCCCAAAGAATCAAATCAGAATCAAATCAACTCAGTTTCAAATCAGCTCAATCCTGAAATAATTACAGTGAGTTCTCATACCTTAAATGCCTGTCAAACGCAAAAGTAAACTCTCTCTGGAAAATAACAAATACTAGCTACGGCTCCAAATTGAGATCTCTTCAGTTCCTATACATATTGCCTATAATTCAATGGGAAACAACCAACCGTGCCACAGAACAAGTCCCAGGGTTTAGCTTTGTTCAGAAGGGCTCTCAGCCCTGGCCCTTGGCTTCCAGGCTTTCTTCATTGCTCTTGCATGTCACACCATTTTGAGCATCATTTTTTTTTTTTTTTGTAGAGATAGAGTCTCACTTTATCACCTTCAGTAGAGTGCCATGGCATCACACAGCTCACAGCAACCTCCAACTCCAGGGCTCAGGTGATTCTCTTGCCTCAGCCTCCCGAGTAGCTGGGACTACAGGTGCCCGCCACAACGCCTGGCTATTTCTTTTGTTGCAGTTTGGCCGGGGCTGGGTTTGAGCCCACCACCCTCGGTATATGGGGCCAGCGCCCTACTCGCTGAGCCATAGGCACTGCCCAGGAGTCATATTTTGCTATCACTTTCCCATGGCATGTTCTGAACCTTCCCTTCCTAACTCCCTGAGCAGAACTGCCCCCTTCTCTCTCCTCCTCTCAGAGTGGTGCCCTCTTGCTCTGAAAGGAATATTTATTTTCTAGACATGTCTGAGAACGTCCAGCCCTTAACAGCCTTTGAAACCTCTAGGCCCACCTGCAGAAACAACACGGGCCTCCTGCTGAGCTCAGGCATTGACAACACTGCCAAGAAATCTGAGATATTCCTGTTTCCTTTGTCTCTTACTTCCAGTTAAACGTTTTTTGAGTTTGTTTGCTGCTCTTGTTCTTGTTTTAGTTCTCCTATAGTGTGTATATTTTCCAGGAGAAAAGAGAAGATTCAAAACTAAACTGAGACCATGTTGCAACCGAAACCGGAACGCTTCACAACACAAAATTTTATATTCAGTATGATCTCTGCTAATACAAATATAATTCAAGGAAAAATAAAAATAAAAAGAGATACAACAGAATGCTAAGATATCATAATTAGCAGGTGTTGTAATTGATTTTATTTTGTTCTCTGCATTATATCTCTTTTCTCTCTTCTATAATAAACATGTGACGTTTTATAGTCATAAACATAAGGTGGCTATTATTTATAAACAAAGCAATATGTTTAAAATAAAAATGTATGAATAGGAAGGCATGTGCTCAGGGCACAAAAGGTGAGTAGAAGAGTCCCTGACATGAAGGAATTTGGATTGGTAAGGGGAGAAAAGACACGTAAACAATCATGGGGTTTTTTGCAGTTTTTGGCTGGGGCCAGGTTTGAACCCACCACCTCTGGTATATGGGGCCAGTGCTCAACTCCTTTGAGCCACAGACGCCACCCAACAATCATTTTAATATATGGAAAGTGCAAAAATGCTCTAAACCTCAAATAACGTGCTATGGGATTTTATAGGAGGAGCTAGTACAACTCTTTAGGAGGAACAGTTTGTGCTGGGAGCACTCTGCCAGATTTGACTTCAAAAAATGATGAGTGGGGACTCGGCGCCTGTGGCTCAATGGGCTAAGGCGCCAACCACATACACCTGAGCTGGCGGGTTCGAATCCAGCCTGGGCCTGACAAACAACAATGATGGCTGCAACCAAAAAATGATTGGACATTGTGGCGGGCACCTGTAGTTCTAGCTACTTGGGAGGCTGAGGCAGGAGACTCGCTTGAGCCCAGGAATTGGAGGTTGCTGTGAGCTGTGATGCCACAGCACTCTATCCAGGGTGACAGCTTGAGGCTCTAAAAAAAAAGAAAAAAGTGAGTGGGAAGAGGGATGGGGAGAAACAGTCCAGTGATCAATTTAGCGTAGCCCAAGGCAAGAGAAAAGCCCGGAATACGCTTGCTGCCCAGTGATGGCCCAGTGTGACTCGGGAGTGGGGCTCCTGTAGGGAGGTGAGGTTAGGGGGATGGATGCTGAAGCATTCCTGGGAGCCGGGCTGAGCCGTCTGTGCTTGAGTCATGGGGTAATAGGGAGTTCTTGGTGCTTTTTTGAGCAAAAATAAACACTAAAAGGGTTATCTTTGGGGAAGCTTCATCTCAGAGTGGTGAATGGTAAGACTGTTAAGGACCCTACAGCAATGTCTCTGACAAGATGCAAGGATGGTGTCAGTGGAAAGGAAGGGAGGGAACTTCCATGCATTAAGTAGGTATTTAGGAGCACCCATGTCGTTCCAGGTCCTGGGCCGAGTGCTGCGTGAATGAAACAGACGGAACCCCTGCTTGCTACATGGCGGGAAAGAGGACGACGGTTGCAAAGTCAGACGGTAGAAACTTTTAAAAATTGGCTGCTGTGCCAGAACGTAAAAAGTTGGGGATCAGGGGAGGGCACCCCTGAAAGCATCACAAGCTGTGAAGTACAGTGAGGAGGCAGCCCTGCAGAGGATGAAAGAAAATCCCTCAAGAGGGAAAGCGCTGAGCCCACTCGAAAGCTTCTCTCTAAACGGAGGGCTGTGAGGTTGGACAGCTAAGGAGGTACCTGGTCATGCAGGGTGTGTGGGGCCACTCCGGGCAACGGCGAGGGGCGGGCGCTCGCAGGAAGCACCAGGCCTGAGCAGCCTGGCAGGAGGACCGGACTGGTGCCAAAACACTGACGTCGTGCTGGCTCCTCTCGGAAGCAGACGCCACGATGGCATCAGATGCCACCCCGGCATCAGAAGTGCCAGAGAGTCGTTACGGGAGAACCTGTGAAAAGTAAGAGGCGGAGCAGAGCTGGTCAGGGACATCCTTCGGACTGCGGGACAGATGTGACACCCGGGAGAGGGGAGGGAGGAAGACGGAGTGCGGAGGGGGAGCCCAGCAGGAGTGCACCTCAGAGCGCCTCAGGCCGAGGGGCTGGGAGTCCTTGTCAGGCAGGAGGGCGGCTCTCCCTCTCCTGAGCTCCGCCTTGGGCCAGGGCAGCCCATGGAAGCAGAGCTGAAGCATGAACTCTCTGTGGATCCTGCCAGTGGAGGGGTGCAGGCTGCCGGCTCCCTGCACCCCGCACAGCAAGCTCTCACCGCACAGACAGCTGAGCATTTGGTGATTCCACCTTCTTTCATCAGGGGATAGAGAAATGATGGCAGGTGACATGGAGGAGACATATTAAAATTTACAATTTTTAATTACAAATTTGAATTAAAAATTACAATGTTCAATACAAATTTACAATTTTAATATGTATCGTAACCATGAAAAGAATGTAAAATGTAGGCATAACTTTTCAGATCAGTAAAGGGGTCTGGGGAATAAAAGCTTGATCACTCTAATCCAAGGTGGAAGAGAGAAAGAATCAAAGAGAAAGCAAAGTGCCTAGAAAGCAGTGCTCGGAGAAGTTAGGCGGAGGAAGCGAAGTGGAAACACAGCCCTAATTCTCTCCCTGTCCTTCCTAGTGAAGCACACAGTATCATCTAGAGTTGGTGGTACATCTAGAAGAAGTTAGGCGTGACATAAAGGTAAACAATAGAATAACTGTAAATCACATTGCAAAAAATTGGAGGGTCAAGAGAAGGTTCTGTAAGGAATCTAATTCCTTGAGTCACAGTGAGGAATGAACAGATGCCATCTGAAGTTAAGAAATCAATTAGTAGATGGATAAATGTATTATTCATAGTACTGGGGTAAAGCAAAAGAGCTGAAATTACAAATAGTTAAAGTAATTGAGGCTGAGGAGCTAATGAGGACCGAGGCGCGAAAGTAAATGTTCACTTTTTTTTGTACTTCTAGGGTTAAAAATTTTTCTGCCAAATGAATGCATTACTTTAGTACTAAAATAATAAGTAACTCAGGAGGGATGAGACCACCTAGAAAATTTCTGAGTCAATGAAGCACACACGATCTCTACTTGCTACAGAGAGGAAAAGAGAATAATAATTATACAATGTGACATTAGAAATTTGAAATATGTATTACAGCATAAAAGGAAGGAAGGAACCAAGAGACACGGACAGCAGGGGTGAGGGCAAGAGTGTCTCAGGAGGGAGAAGGTGTTAAGGAATGCGGCGAGCAGGGCTGAGGGGGAACAAAACGCTGACCCTGAGGGTCCACAACACGGTGGCCATCGGCGACCTTGGACAAAGTAATTTCAGTGGGGAAAAGCATAGGGAGAGAGAACAGGACATGAGGAAGTAGAAATAAGATGAGTAAAGACAGCAGGAGAAAAGATATTTTGGCAATAAAATAAAAAACAGTTTAGAAACCAGCAGATGTTAGGAGGAAAGAGGAGAATTCATAGTTGGTTCCATTCCAAGAGAACAAAGAACGGGTAGCTGGTACCTTTAGCAAAAACAGAAAGGTCAGGGGGAGTAGATGGGAGAACAGAAGGAGATAAATGTCTGTCTCGGTTGTTAAGCCACTTTGTCCAGTTTCTGTTCATAAATCCATTCAGCAAAGAGCGCTTTAACTCACAGAATGCATAGGCACAGGCAGGCTAGGAGAGATGGAAGCCACAGAAAATTGGTTCATTTTTTTACTGTATTTGCCTTGACAAAGAGTTTGTTTAAAGGTGCTGGGTTCTCCGCCCTCATCCTGGCAGGATCATTCACACTTGGGGCCTGCGGTTACCCCTTTTGCTCTGAGACTCAAAAAAAAATTTTTTTAGAAAGAATATTTAGAAACCTGCTTTGAATTACAGCACAGCAAGGCAATATTTTTCTTAGCCAGTGGGGTTTTTCTCTTTATTGTGCTTCGGAACACATTGGAGGAGGACATTGGAACATTGGAAGGAAAGGCGGTCTCTCAAATTCTCATCTCCAAGTTTAATAACAATTCCTTGTATCCATTTTGATTGTGATTTTTATTTTCTGCAAAGTGGTTTTCCAAATTTTAAATTCTGCATAATAGCATGATTACTCAGAACGACAAACTTGGATTCTGTTATTGTCACTAAGCTCTCATCACCTCCAGGTTCCTACCTCCCTAAGTTGGAACCAGGGACAAAAGATGTATTCCGTGAACCCTGAAACCTCAGAAAGGTTTTTCCTCCCTCTGTCATGGAAAGCATTATCTCAGAAGTCCTAGGTGAGTTTTAGGCCTTCAATAAACAAATACATGGACAGGCGGGTGAAAAACTGAATTAGCATGGCAAGTCATCAGTTACGTAGAAGTAGATGATTCATGATGTGACGGATAATGGGTACGATGGCGGATCCCACAGTGTGTGGTTAGACTCAGTACTCCAGGGCACTCGGAGAGAAAGGCTCCTTCCCTTTTTCCCTATATCCTCAGAACCTAAAACATTGCCTAGGAAGAATTGTGGCTCAATACACTAAAAAACAAAGGGAAAATATAACTGTCATTTGATATTTCAGGGGGTAAATGTTAAGGAACAACAATAAATCCACCCTAACTACACAGAAATTTGCCCATATGTCTGGAACGTGCAACTAAGTCTCTAACAAAAATCAGACGTTTTAAAAAATAGTTTTTAAAAATCTTAAAAGTGTGCGAACAGAAAACAATTTATGTCTCCTTTTGTTCCAGTTTTATGAGGTACAATTACAAATTAAAATATGTTTGGAGTGTACCACATGATGTGTTCACATATATATGTATTGTGGAATGATTACAATCAAGCTAAGTAACATATCCATTACCTTACTCAGTGATCTTTTTTTGCTGTGGTGAAAATATTTACGATCTACACTCTCAGCACATCACAAGTATACAATACAGTCTAGTTAACCCTGGTCACCATGCTGAACTTTGTATCTCCAGAATTTATTCTTCCTGAGTAACGGACACTGTATTCTTTGATTATCTCCTTCTTTCCCCTCCCCCATCCCACCATTCTTTCTCTAGCTATGAATTTGACTTTCTTAGATTTCACATTTAAAAGAGATCATGTGGTATTTTTCTCTCTGTTCTTGGCTTATTTCACTCAGCCTATTACCCTCTAGGTCCACCCATGTTGTTTTTAATAATAAGATTACCTTCTTTTTTAAGGCTGAATTATATATTGGTACCTCCTTTTCTTTATCTATTTGATGGGCACTTAGGTTGATTTCAGCTATTGTGAATAATGTTGCAATGAACACCAGGGTCAGAGAGCTCTTTGAGATGCTGATTTCATTTCCATTGAATACAGCCTGCTCTGGGATCTGTAGTCCCAGCTCATATCCAGCTCACACCCTCTTCACTGAGGAAGCCCACTTCACTACTGCATACTAGGGTAGAAGGGACCCTGGAACAAACTACCCACAGCATTTGAGATCTGATCTTGGTAATGTCTATGAAAAATCATTTCTGGAAGATGCTGAATTCCAACTTCTATGCAATTCTCATAATTCTGTTTTTACTGTTTGCTTTATAACAAAACAAATCAAGGTGACCAGACTACTCTAAAGAAGGAAGGGTAAAGTTAAAACCCCTTTGCAATAAGGATTTGGATTTAATTTAAACCTCAGATTTCGAAAATGTTCAAATCAGGAAAATCTGAAAGTGTATATATCTCTCTGCTGGAGTCCATATGTCAACATATACATTCTTCATTTAGCTATGTAGATGTTCTGCACGATGCTCTCAAAAGCTAGCAAAACCAAAAGATATTTATCCTTGAGTGATAATGACTTTGGGACACAGGGGATTTGATTATGACCTGCAAGTGCCACACACACAGTGCTCCACAGTCACCCTTCCCTAGCTCTGGCCTGACATTTTTAGAGAGTCCTCTGGTTACGCCAGCTGTCAAACTTTCATATGGAAAGTTCATTGCTATTGCAAGTAGACTATCCTCTCATTGTTTCTTCCTATGTAATACAGATAATCATTCACATGAAAACACAGGGCTGTGCAGAGCCAAACAGTACCAGATGGTCCATCAAAACCTATACTTATCAACTCCAAGAAATACAGATTAGCCTGTATTTCATCAAGCAAACCCTTCAAACCCAGCCAGTGGCTATATCTCTGAATTTCTTCATCAATTCACATGCCCTTTTTTATTGCTGATTCAAGACGTTTTTTTCCCATTGTTTAAGTATTTATTTTTTTAATTTGATGAAATTTCTTTGCATTAAGGCTGATTTGTATTTCATCCTCTAAATGTAAGATAACTTGCTTTATGAACTCTAATTTACTGTTTCTTTAAGAGATATAAAATGAAAAATAACATTTATTGAATATCTATTATTTCTAGGCACTTAATAAATATTATATGTATGATACTTAATAAATATTATCATATGTATGATACTTAATAAATATTATCATATGTATACTTTTAATAACTATGATAGGTATTGCTACCTCTATTTCATGGATGGAGAAATAAAATAAAAATAATAGAGGTTAAATAACTTGTTCAACATACTACACAACTGGTAAGTGTTGATTCAAGAATATGAATAAAGATCTATCTGGCACGAAGGCCAATGGTCTTTCCACACTGGCTCCTCACAGGACTGGTTACATTGGGAGTAACAGGAAACATAACAAGCCTACAAAATACCGAACATGGTCATCAAAGTGGAATGCCACGTAATGTTTATAATAGGAATAATCACTATTTTTCCTTACATTTTTCCCCAGATAGAACTGCCTCCATGTCTTAAGGTTTAAATAAGAATGTATTTTTATCAGCAAACTAATTACATTACTTGATTATGGAGACATTACTATTGTATAAAGTTCATTGGAACTGGGTTTGAAAGAACCAAGTAAAGAGCTAACATCGCCATTTAATTTCTGTGTGAATTTGCACAAGCTACTTATTATTTAGAAATTTCTCATTTGTAATATTGTGTTAGATGCAGAATGGCAATGCTATCCAGAGACACTACCCAAACTCTCGTTTTACTATTTTAACCATATTTATAAAAGAAAGGATGCTTCTGACCTGTTTAAAATGTTTTAAGTAAAATAAATGTTTTCTTTACCTTCTGTATACTATTCTCCAGTTCAACAAACTTCCACAGAAGATAACACAAATGTAAGCTTTAACTTGATTCTAATTGAACCAATGCAAATATCCATGCCCTCCACTTAATTAACGAGTCCATTGGGGTTCACATTCTAGGAAATTAGTCTCTTTTTCCTGCTCATACAAACAGTAGAAGAGAGGACAGGTGGCCCAAACATCAGCTTCCACGGGATTAACACCCACAGAGTGAAGGACTGTGCACATTAACATGGTAACAAACCCAGTTTTCTGTCCCACTAACGATCAGCCCTGTTTGAAACAAAACCAGTTCATTCACGAGGAACTAGGAAAACAAGCATTCTGGGCAGGGCAAATCAACATTGTCGTGGCTATTTTTGCTCTGTCTCCTGAAACTTGAATTTGTAATTGAGAATAGAATTGAAGTCAGAGACCAAAGTACAACAATGATCTAAATTGACACACACATGCAAAGAAGCTACAGGCGCTACAAAATACTCTTGTCTAAGTGTGTGTGTGTGTGTAAAGAGAGAAGATTAAAACAAAGACAGCAAAGATAAAACACAAAACACGTATCAAATACTCCCTATAAAACTTGTCATGCAAGCTTCCTCGTTTCATTCTGAACAGGTGCAAGGATTCCAATGCAAGACAACAAGCCCACCGGTCGGCCTGCAATTTGCTCCTTTCTCATATTTCAGTCATTGATCATATACATGAAAGTGAGGAAGCAGACCCACTCATGAGACTGCTGTTATTAACACACACATACAAATACCCTTAAAACGAACTATGGGCTTGTCTTCAATGAGCACATTTTTGTAGTATCAAGAGCCATGTAAAGTCACAATGGAAGGCAGCAGAGCTGGTAAGAACTGAAGAGAAAAGGAGAGACGGGACAGAACCGGCCCTGAGCACAGGCAAGGCTTCTGCCAACACCAAGGCCAAGCCTCACTCCCTGCAGACTTCACTGGAAGGTAAGAAGGTGAGAGGTTATCTGGGAAACCAGGCTTTTCGCGAAAAGAATATCTGAATCAAGAATAAAAACATTCTCTGCTTCCCAGCATATTTTGCAATTAAAAAAGAATGCTTTTATAAGCCTGCCAGAAATCCAACTGTAGAAGTTCCAAATCATCAAGGATTGTTTTCTGAATTATTGTGCATACACAGTTTTTTTGGAAAAATAGGCGACTCATTAAAATTAAAAGGATTTTAAAATGTTGGCAGAAGAAACATTTCAGTGTCACGACAAAACTCTGTTGTGAAATGCTATATAAAATGGGGGCTAGAGCAGTTAAAAACTGATTTTCAAAGTGGTTTGGTTTTGTCCTAAGTCACTAGCAAGCTTGCGCACCCTCCTTCTCATGGTCAGGCCTGGCAGTGAAGCCGGGTGACCGATCACTGCTCAGAGGTTGAAAGGCCCATCAGCTAGCACCCTGCAGGCACAAAGCACCAACCCCGGCACAGGTGCTCACTCAAGCTTAAATCTGCAATGAAAACCTTTGCCAGAGGCCCGGGGCAGATCCCTCAGTGACTCCTAAATAATATTTCCAGACACATTTCAACAGAAAACTTAGACATAGGGAGAAGATGCAACAGTTTCACCTGGACTTTGAAAGTTACAGTCATTTCAGGACTGGGTGAGTGGGGGGGCTTCCCTAACGGCGCCCGCATATGCTGCCTGATCCTTGAAGAATTCATTCAACTTTTCTTCTTCCTCCCTCAACCTCTCTGCAGACAGCCCAGCTGCAAACTGGGCTGAAATAAAGATAGCAAGTGGGACCCACAGGCTCTCTTCCGTGCTAGTAGGTCTGATTTCTTAGTACACACAGAACCACTATAGCAGAACCCTGCTGGGTCCATCCTGCCCCTAGGCACCCCCTCCAGCCTGAATGGTTGAGAGTGACCCGTGCTATCAGGGGTTGACCCGTCTCTAGCCACCAGCTGTCTTAATTCAGCCCACTTATGGTCATGCTCACAGCCCAAAAGCAGCTGGGGCAAATAGGTTTCCTCTGCTGGGAAAATTCTAATCAGTTTGCCTTGTATGTCTAAAATTCTATGTTGAAAAAGTTTCCAAGGATGTTATCTGCATTTGAAGGAAAAAAGGATCAAAAATAGGGAAAAAATATATCTTTTCACTGGAAAACCAGAGGTTGCAGTTTTGTGAAGAAACATCAAGCCGAAGGGAGAGGCGGTAAACCCGCTGGAGGGGGAAGGATGCAGCAATTTCACAACATTCATGTTCTCCAGCCCAATAAGTTTACGGGTAGGAGCTTATTCTAAAAATGAATCAGTACAGGTGCGCTCAGAGATTAGTCTACAAAAATGTTCATAGGACCATTGTTTATGATATCTGAAAATTAGAATGTACATCAACGTCCAAGAAAAAGAGTTTTGGCTAAATTACAACCTATAATAAAATGCCGGGCAGTCTTTAAAAATTATATTATAGAGATCTATTTAAGAGATATGGAAAATGTTCAGAATATATTGTCATATGACAAAGCAACCAAAAATAGCATGCATAATAGGATCCAAACACATTTGAAAATACAGACTATAAAGATAAACATTTCCTATGTGTTCTAAGATGTGAACTCTCAATATCCTCAGTCTTCTACAATGATTAGGTGTCACTTCTATGATGATAAAAATAAATCTTACTGGGTTTAAAGGCAATAATGGACAACTACAGAAGCCCTACATATGACCATGCCACTTCCTTGCCCCCCAAATGTAGCTTAAGTGGCTGTAAATTGAGAAATGTAATGGAAAATAAATAGGAAAAGAGGTAAGTTATTTAATGCATGATAAAAGGCATTAAAATATCCTACAGGCATGTATCGCAGGTCCACGTGGCTATCTCAGCACATGTAAGCAGTTTAATGGACCAAGACCAGTTTCACTGGTGTCAGCATTAATCTGCTTTTCTGGCACTTAGCTATCCAAAATAACCACAATGCCACACTTGGAATTATGGTATTATCAAGACCACTATTAAGTAACTTAATAAAAAAAAAGCGTTCATAACACTAAATGGACTCTGAACACATGCAGTCACCCAAATGTGAACTAAAGGTTTTCTTTGAGAAGAATGTGTCTTGCTTTTTAATATATTTTTTATTTAATTTTATTATTATTATTTTTTTTTGAGACAGAATCTCAGTCCGGGGTAGAGTGCATCATCACCATTCATGACAACTTCAAACTTCTGGCCTCAAGTGATCCTCATGCCTCAGACATCCGAGCAGCAGAGACTACAAGTGGCCACCAAAAGGCCCAGTTAGCTTTTCTGTTTTTAGTAGAGATGGGGTCTCACTCTTGCTCAGTCTGATCTTGAACTCCTGAGCTCAAGCAATCCACCCACCTTGGCTTCCCAGAGGGCAAAGTTTACAGGCGTGAGCCACCACGCCTGGCCTGTCCTGATTTTTTTAAACAAGTGAAAGTACATGATGCAATTTAATACAATAGTGGCCTGGCTCACTGTATAAGTAGAGGATGGGGAATTGTTCCAATTTGAGTATCGCCGGGGCCTAAGCTACTTAGTCATGCGTAATCTCAGCTCAGCCCCAGCTGTTTGAGCCCTAACATGGGGTGAATAATTCTTGGTCAACAACTTATTTTGCCCCTGAGGAATTAGCATTTTCAAGATCATGTCTGGAAAAATGCTATTTGGAAATCTATAAACAGGGGGTGCTTTCTCGTGAATCCCCAAATTCTCTTTTTCTCCTGTTGCAATTTGTACACCTAGTAGAATAAAGGGAAGTCTTCTTCTAGTTTACAATTATCTCATCTTCCAGGAAGAATTCACCTTTAACCAGTTGATGTGAGTGCATTTGTACATACCTATTGAAAGTTGTATTGACTCTTCTGGAGGAAATATGAGGGAGCTTACTTTTTGTTTTCCCAAAAGGAGGGGAAAGATCTGGGGTCAGATTCTCAGATGATCTGCAAATGAATGGCTAGTACAAGAATTTGACCCTGTAGTTAGAGTGAAGAATCATTTTTAAAAAATTGTAAATATCCAGATATCCAAACCCAAAGACAAATTAAGAAAGAAGGAGGCTTCTAGTCCCACAATCTTAATTAGCAATAGAAGAAATTGAATTTCCATACTTAAAGAAATACAAGGACCTTAATTTTCAGAATAGAGAACTTGAAGATAAAATGAATGCAGTAAGCTTTGTTGCCTAGCAATTTATTCTTGGTAAAATGAAACATGTTGAGTGACCCAACCAGTACAGATTTCTTAAAAACTAATAGTTTACCCAAAAGGCATTTTCTGAAGGAGAGGAGAGAATTGTAACCCCAAACTCTGACACTTGATATTGGGTACACATAAGGAAGGACCTTCAACAACCACGCACGGGCCTATCTCTCGTCCAGTGACCTTGAATGCAGTACTGCGAGTCTGAGATGATGTCCACACAGCCCACCAATATGTGCACCTCCAATGTCTTTATTGGAAGGAGGTTTTTCCAGCTGAAAGTTTGTTGACTACATTTAAGGATGTTATTTATGCTTAATACTAGACTGTTTGGAACAAATATCTTACAGCAATAGAGAACAGTTTATAATATTTGTAAACAGAGGTGCCACCTCAGGATGTCCAAAAAATCTGAAAAGAAACTTCTCTAAAGAAGACAGGCACACGGCCTTGAGACACATGAAGAAATGCTCATTATCCTTAATCATCAGAGAAATGCAAATCAAAACTACCTTGAGATATCATCTAACTCCAGTAAGATTAGCCCACATGATGAAATCCCAAAACCAGAGTGTTGGCGTGGATGTGGAGAAATGGGAACACTTCTACATTGCTGGTGGGAATGCAAAGTAATACATCCGTTTTGGAAAGACGTTTGGAGAATACTCAAAGATCTAAAAATAGACTTGCCATTTGACCCTATAATTCCTTTACTTGGTATATATCCAGATGACCAAAAATCACAGTACAACAAAGATACCTGTACCAGATTGTTTACTGCAGCCCAATTTATAATTGCTAAGTCATGGAAGAAGCTCAAGAGCCCATCAAGCCAAGAATGAATTAATAAACTGTGGTACATGGAATATTATGCAGCCTTAAAGAAAGATGGTAGTGACTTGTCCTCTTTCATATTTACATGGATGGAGCTGGAACATGTTCTCCTTAGCAAAGTATCTCTAGAATGGAAGAAAAAGTATCCAATATATTCACCCCTAATATGAGGCAAATTTTTATCTTTCAAGTGAAGGCTACAACCCAATTATTGCACAAGAAGATGGGGAAAGGGGAGAGGGAGGGAAGGGGAGGGAGAGGGTGGGGGCAGATAGGACAAAGGGTGAGATCACACTTGTGGTGCATATTTGAAGTGTCAGGAGAAAACTTCTAAATACGGATCAAAAATGTTTTCACATAGTAAATGAGAAAATCTCATGAATGTTATGTCAATCAGGTTGATGAAAATATCTCAGATTGTATGTGAAGCCCGCACACTGTACCCCATGATTGAA
>CAUYON010075446.1:0-10147 GCA_963573935.1 Arctocebus calabarensis | reverse complement strand
GGTTAGATGGTATCTCAGGGTGGTTTTGATTTGCATTTCTCTAATAATTAGGGATGATGAGCATTTTTTCATATGTTTGTTAGCCATTCGTCTGTCTTCTTTAGAGAAGGTTCTATTCATGTCTCTTGCCCATTGATTTATGCAATCCCATTACTAGGCATCTACCCAGAATGGAAAAAATCCTTGTATCATAAGGACACTTGCACTAAACATATTTCTTTATAAAGAATTTCCCAGGGCCTTCTTCATGCTAATATGCCTCATGAGTCTCCAAGAGTAAGAAGTTTCCCTCAGATTTCATTGATCATAGGATACCTTCAATGGGGACCAATTTTCCCTGCCACCTCTTTTGAGAAATGCTGAGTTGGTTTCTAGCAGAACCTTCTGGGATCTCAGTGCTGACAAGTACATTTTTCACTCAAAGACCCAAGCCTGGATGTGAGGCACAGGTCACTGCCCAGCCCGGAGCACGCTCCTGTGCCCACTGGGAGAGCTTGTCCTCTGCTGCAATTATCACCATGAGGAGATGCCTCCTGGGCACACCTGACATTGAAGAATGGGAGCAATTCCCTAGACATTTCTCTCCCTCTAGCCCTTCCCTTTCTTCCCCCTCACCTCCCTACCCAGTATGCAAGGCATCTGCCTTCCTGAGCCCATTAGCCTCTTTAATGATGCAATATCCTTTTCCCAAATAAACTTCTGTCCTGAACATTTGCCATTCTCCGTGCCTCCTAAGAGGAGAGCTTTCACTCACAGGCTGCTCTGCGAATTGGAACTTGGTCCCATTCTATGTGGGAAAAATAATTTGCATGCTGTCTCTGGGGTGGGGACATTCTTAGGAGAGTAGCAAGAAACAATTTTGTGGATTGCTTGATTTTTTTAGAATGACTTCACTGATTCACAGATGTGGCATTTTGGTGCCCTGCAGAATGATGCTCTAAATTCATTTGACAAAAGTACACCATATTTATTTGACAAAAGGAGATTTTGGCATTTCCAATTTTTTAGGGGGAGGGATATATAATTTAGTTCACATATCTGACTTCTGAGCCATCCAAAATATGGTACAATTATTAGGGTGAGCCCCTTAGCTTTTATTCAGTAGCATGAGGTGATGTAGGGCAGTGGGGAAGAAGATTTGGGGTCATTTCTGAAATCTTTGCAGTGTTCCCCTTCCCTCTGTCCTGAGTTTAGCTGTAGGATCAAGACTTTTCCCACCTACTAACAAGATGGGTAATCCTGGACAAGCTGCTCAGTCTCTCTGATTATTTCTGTCACTGAAGTATGATCTGGGTTAAATGCTCTTCATCTCCACTAGTGGGTTCCCAGCTCTTTGTCATCCATAGTACAGCTGCATCCCTGGACTTATCAACCAGGGCATTGTGTGGCACCTGCCTCCCTGCTGATGCCAGTTCTCTAAACAGGATCCAAGCACACTTCCCTCCAGCCATCCAAGAGAGCACATGTGCCTCCCCCCACACACCCACCCTAGTATGCAGGAACCCATGTGGCTCTGTGTCCCCTGGCATTCTCCACTGTGCTTCACAGGACTGTGTCCTGCAGTTTAAATAACATGTTAATAATAGCAGTGTACATTTATTCAATGCTTACGATGTGCTTCTCTATTCTGTGCTTCATTTGTACTATCTTATTTAATCTTCCCAACAAATCTGAGTAAAGTAGTTAGCAGATGATGAAATGGGAACTTAAGAGGGGTTGAACAACTTATCCAAGTTTTAGACCACTGGGATTTAAATCCTGACTTCAGAGTCCAGACTCTCCCACCCACTGTGTTTGAGAGTCCCAGAGGATAGCAATTTATAAATCATGATGTGCTATGTAGATCAAGTATCATTACTGCTATTGCTAAACCTCTCACAATGAAATGCACTGAAGAGTAGTGAGGAAAATCTGAGTCCCCAGGCATCCCAGGCAGATCATTCAAGTCGGTTGGGAAATGTGTTTCTGACCACTTCCTTTCTGGTTGGAGATGCATCTACTGTGTGGCATCTCAGAGGGTCCAAAAATTGAGGGGACTCTTTACCAGGAAAGAGAGAGCAAGGAAATTGCAGCCTCCATCCTCTGCCATCTATCACCCACTTAGACTCCTGTTCTAATTTGGTCTCTGAGCCAGAGAGAGGGTAGTCTGGGGACAGACCACTAAGGTAGAGGGTGATGTCAGAACTGAGAGCATACACTCCTGGTCTACAGGCAAGTTGAGAAGGTGATCAAATAAATCTGTTCTCAGGGCACTTTCCTTGGAATAAATAAGCAAACAGGAGCTGAGAATAGATCTCAGGACCACAGTGAGAGCCAAAAGAGATTTTTAAAAAGATCTTGCTGCTTATTTACTAAATTGCATCCCTGAACCCTTGCATATCCTTGACAATCTAGCCTTTCTGACTACTGTTTCTTTCCTTGTTTCTTAAATTGGATTATAGGGAACTATGGATCTGGACTCTCACATATATTTTCTACATAACAACAAAAAAAGACTTAGATTAAAGGGTATTCCTCTCATTGTCCACTGACGAGAAAGCACGTAAAGGGTCCTTGGGACACCTGCACAGATGATTCCGAGTAGGATGCTGTCTCAGAGTCTAAACTCAACCTCTCTTCACAACTAAATTCTCAAAGAAACGACTATCTTCATCTGAAAATCTAAACTGAGGCCTTTCCAGGTTGGAGAGCATCATCTCTCTTATATTTGTTCACAATTGGTGAATGATGCCCTTTTGTGATGTGGAAAGGATATAATATTTATTTCATGATCAAAAGGAGCATATGTGGTGTTAGGCAGGATGGTGCCATTACAGGCTGTGGGGAGGTGGCAGCGTCTCATTTCCCCAGGGTGGCCCATGGGCACAGTCCTTTCAGGAGGTATGTTTCCCAGCAGCAGACCTTCATGGCTCTGCAGTTCCCCTCAAGCAATGCTGGGTCTGCCTGCCTGCGGAGCTTAACTGAGAGGGGGATCCACTCAACATGTAAAATATAATCCCTCACTGAAGCCTTAAATTATCTAAACTGAAAGAACTTTCCGGGTCTGACTGGCTTTTCTCAGTGAGGTGGATTGTTTTCATTTGCTTCATTTCTCCTCTTTTGGCCTGGGAGCTGACTCTTGTCAGTTTCACTCCTATTTAAAGTGAGTTTCACCTTTCAGTTCCCTCCTCCACCTCAGCCTTATAGAGTTTCAGTTCCCCAAACAGCCTGTGTGGGGGGTAAGGTGGGGAGGGGAGCTTTATAATTAAGGCTAAAATAAGATTTCTCCGAAATCCCACAAAAACAGTGGATAATGAGGGAAAGGCAATTTGAAGAACAAATCTAGTCCCTCGTCTGATGTTGGTCAGGTCACTCATTGGAAGTCTTGCACTCTTCTGCTGTATGCAGTGATGTTGCTGCATGCCAGAATCGCTAGGAAATTTTTAAAACAACAGCAAAAGCAGCAAAGCACTGATGTCTGGGTGTTGTCCTGTACCAGTCAAACTAGATGGGTTTCTGGAATTGGTGTCTAAGCTCCCCAGGTGATACATAGGTATAACCAGGGTGGGAACCCCTATCCCCATGTTTCCGAGGACCTCTACTCAGCTGAGGCTTTCCTGGAGTTGGGGTGGTGGTGGCCCTTGCAGCCACAGTAACGAAAATAGACTAATAATGTCTCCTAGACTGGTAGTTACATTTTCTATTAAACTTCTTCTCCTTGCTTGATAAACACTGTTTCTGAAACAGTCCTTATTTTAAAAGTGATCATCTCGGATTTTTTTACCTTAGACTTTTCACTACTTCCTTGTTGAGGCAGAGGGAGGCCCCCACTCATCAGACCTCAGACAGTTCTCCCTGGAAGGGGAAGAGAGAATGGTGATCCATGGTGGCACATTGCAGAGACCTGACGTGTCTGTGCTTGAGAAAGCTCGGCTGAGGCTACAAATAACCAGCTGGGCCTGTCCAAGAAGCCCAACTCTGCCTTGGCTACCCAAGATCTCAAAGCATCAATGGCCAGCAAAAGCCAAATTTGACATCTTGATCAACTGACCTAATTCCTGACATCTAAGAAAGGAGTAAATGAAGCCCAGGGGATCTCATTAACTTCCACCACGCCTTACACACTTTCTTTTCCATTTTTCTTCCTCCTCTCAACCCAATTGTGATAGAAGCACAAAATCTAATCCAATTGACAAGTGTGGTATGGAATAACAATATATTTTTCAGTTATTTCACAATCTGTAGATCTGGACTTTTTTTCCTTTAAGGTGGAGAGATATATAGAATATTTTCTAAAATAATATAGCATGCTGATTTCCAGTTTGAGAAATAAAGATCATACCTGAGGAAGAGAGAAGTCTCCAATAAGATTTAAAATATGTGGGTGTGGTGGCTCATGCCTGTAATCCTGGTACCTATAATCCTTGCACTCTGGGAAGCCAAAGCAGGCAGACTGTTTGAGCTTAGGAGTTCGAGACCAGCCTGAGCAAGAAGCAAGTCCCTGTCTCTGAAAATAGCTAGATGTAGTGGACGCCTGTAGTCCCAGCTACTTGGGAGACTGAGGCAGGAGGATCATTTGAGTCCAGGAGTTTAAGATTGCTGTAAGCTATAATGCCATGGCATTGTGGCTCTATGGAGGGTAATAAAATGAGACTCTATCTAAAACAAAACAAAACAAAACAAAACATGTTTATGGTATCAATAATATTTGAATCTTTCCTAAGTGACTGATGAATTTGATACCATTTTTATTATTCCTGAGGTCTCATTTCACAAGGAATCATCTCCAATTCTGACCACAAAGTTGACCATGTTATTTTATTTATTTTAATTTTTCAAAAAGCTAATTTATTAAATTTAAAAACGTTATATTTGACCCATAATGATTGTACCTAGTTTTAGAGTACAACGTGAGATCTCAATGCATGTACTAATTGGAAGAGTCACCATACCCATCACTTTCAAATTTATTATTCCTTTGTGGTGACAACATTCAAACTCTTCTCTTCTGGCTATCTTAAAATCTACACTCCACTGTTATTTGCCATAGTCTGTACACTGTACTATAAAGAGCACCACAAACTTATTCTTCCCATCTTAACTGTTAACTTGGCATGCATTAACCAACCTCTTCAGGTTCCCTGCATGCCCTATTTTAATCTATTGAAAAATAAACTAAACAAAAGCTGAGGTTTAGCAAGCTTACAAAACTTGCCCAAGTTCACACAAGGTCGCTCAACGCAGAGCCAAGAGTCAGCCTGGGTTGACCTGGTCCTGACTTTCTTTCTAGAACCCCACTAATCTGGAATAATTGACTGGAGTCTCTTGTCAAGAGAATGTCCTATTGAGTAAGGACAGCGGCAGTTGCCAGGCTCTCAACAGATCTACGTGAAGTTGTACCAAGGTATTTCTTAAGACGAGCTACTATGTTTTTGTTAGAGATTTGCGCCATTCACATATTCCTTTTAAAGAGAGCTCTGGTAATTATTATGGTACATGAGCTTCATAATCATATGAGATAGGCAGAGACATTGCTTTTCTCCCCCCTTTTCCCACTAAGGGGAGGAAACCAAAGCCAGGAGAAATTAGTTGCCTTGTTTATTAGTTTTGTCAGTGGCCAAGCCTCAACTCAGCCTTCTGACTCCTGATTCAGTGCTCTTTCCATTGCTTGTGACTAACGCTGGGTCTTTGTGTATGACCTGGCCTCCTTGTTTCATCCTAGCCAGCCCAGGCCATGAAAAGCACAGAAGTGGAACTGGACTAGCTGGCCAGACTGGTCTTTCCAGCTTTACCTCTCACCTTGGCCAATCCACATTTGTAGAAGCTTTGAAAAACTTACTTGTTTCTGCTTCAGGCTCTCTTAACTTTTTCTTTTCCCTCTCCTGGTGCATTATCCCCTGGGGTTCCCACTTGAGCAAATCCTTCTAGTTCTTCAAGCTCAGTCCGCAACACACCTCCTCTGAGGCTCTTCCTTGATGGCTGCCAGTTCCTGGTGTCTCCCAGGTCCTGTGTCTCCAAGGTGGAATTATTCAGATAATCCAACTCATTGGGCAAGTAGCAGACATAGGTTTGCATTTTGTTCAGAACTTCAAGTATGTGTAAAGTTAGAGATATTTGTTTCTTTCTGTGTGCCAAGTATGGAGATAGGGATGAGTGCTTACCATGGTTCTATGTATTCCCTGTGCTGTTAACAGATATACATTAGCCATTTTCTTTGGTATGATTTGCTATATAGTATTTATTGTCTCAACGTTTGTCAGGGCATCATAAAAAAGAAAGGAAAGAAGTAATATTTCAAACACAGTGGATCAAGAGTTTCCCACTGAGGCTAAGAGGGAGAGAGAGGAGTCCAGAGAGGGAAAGGCAATGCAAGCCTTTCTGGGGTGACCGAACCAAGTCGTCCAAAATGTATTTAACAGTTCTTTCACCATCAATGATTAGCATTGGTAGAAATAGGTACAGTCATTTCTAGAGTGGATCTGGATGTCAGAATTTAAAGGTCCTAAACTGAACTCAACTATTGAATTTGCTTTTAGCTCTTATGGTTTATCATTTTTGTTATGCGTCATTCATTCATCCTCTAAAGTCACTGAGTACTTATTTGGAACAAGGCACAGTGTTGAGTAATACATAGAATATAGAGGTGGTGAAATCTTAGTGCCCACCATCAAAAAGATATCAAGTTAATTAGCAGGATGAAACAATACTATGTGTGGAATAATTGCTATGTGAGAAAAGAGAGAAGGGAGGAATTATTCTGGAATTTGAAGAGCCTCATTTATAGAAATCTTCATTGACAAAATTAACTGGACCTAAAAATTATCTGAAATAGGCAGAGATAGGAGGGAAGCATGCCAACCTTTGAGTAAAAACTGCTTTGGATGTTGAGGGAACAGTGAATAACTACGTAGGTTAGAGTAAATAGTTTGGATAATGAAATAGTAAGCTGGAGAGTACATAGAACGCAAGGTCTTGGAAGTGAAACTTTGATAGGTAGAGGGGTTATATTAATGGTACACACCACTATGGCTTAGCACCTAAAGGAAGAATCCAAATTAGTGTCCTGGTGTCTTTGTCTCCAAGATGAGAAGAGGTAAACTGCTCCTTCTAAGCCTTTTGGCATGTGGTGAGGACCAGGTGGAAGAAGCATCACTAGCTATAGTATAGAGCTGGTATGTTTGAGGTTGACTCTCTAAACATTCGCTGTGAGCAATTTGGGAACTCAAGAGAGATGACAAATGTCAGTGGCCATTTAAAGGTGTGAAACCCTTTCTCCAGAGCTCTTCTATTATATGCTGAAAGCTAGAATTTAAATAATCCTTGGAGAGATATTCCTACACTTCTTCTTCTTTTTTTCATTGTTGGGGATTCATTGAGGGTATAAGAAACCATGTTACACTGTTTGCATTTGTTGGATAAAGTCCCTCTTACAATCGTGTTTTGCCCCCCAAAAGGTATGGCACACACCGACTTCACCCCCCTCGCTCCTTCCCTCTCTCTGCTCTTCCTCCCCCCACACTCATTATTTCACACTCTTTTCTCCCCTTCCCTCACCCCCACCATGTCATTAATTGTCCTCATATCAAAATAGAATGCATGGGATTCATGCTTCTCCATTCTTATGATGCTTTACTAAGAATAATGTGTTCCACTTCCATCCAGGTTAATACAAAGGCTGTAAAGTCTCCTTTTTTTAATGGCAGAATAGTATTCCATAGTGTACATATATCACAGTTTGTTAATCCATTCCTGGGTTGGTGGGCATTTAGGTTGTTTCCACATTTTGGCGATTGTAAATTGAGCTGCAATAAAGAGCCTAGTGCAAGTGTCCTTATGACAAGAGGATTTTTTTTCTTCTGGGTAGATGCCCAGTAATAGGTTTGCAGGATCAAATGGG
The DNA here is from genome assembly GCA_963573935.1 of Arctocebus calabarensis. NCBI lineage: Eukaryota > Metazoa > Chordata > Mammalia > Primates > Lorisidae > Arctocebus > Arctocebus calabarensis. Next base: position 2,271 of record CAUYON010075446.1, on the reverse strand, counting down.
AGGTTTAGCTTGGGTTCTTTGAGAGTTCTCCATACTTCCTTCCATAAAGGTTGTATCAGTTTGCAGTTCCACCAGCAGTGTAAAAGTGTTCTCTTCTCTCCACATCCACGCCAGCATCTGCAGTTTTGAGATTTTGTGATGTGGGCCATTCTCACTGGAGTTAGATGGTATCTCAGAGTGGTTTTAATTTCATTATTTCTCTAATAATTAGGGATGATGCACATTTTTTCATATATTTGTTAGCCATTCATCTGTCTTCTTTAGAGAAGGTTCTATTCATGTCGCTTGCCCATTGATATATGGAGTTGTTGGCTTTCTTCATGTGGATTAATTTGAGTTCTCTATAGATCCTAGTTATCAAGCTTTTGATTGGGTAGGTTGTCTGTTTGCTTTGGTTGTTGTCTCCCTAGCTGTACAGAAGCTTCTGAGTTTAATTACGTCCCATTTGTTTATTATTGTTGTTGTTGAAATTGCCATGGCAGTCTTCTTCGCGAAGTCTTTCCCCAGGCTGATATCTTCCAGTGTTTTTCCTGTGCTTTCTTTCAGGATTGTTACTGTGTCATGCCTTAAATTTAAGTCCTTTATCCAACTTGAATCAATTTTTGTGAGTGGAGAAAGGTGAGGGTCCAGGTTCAGTCTTTTATTGGATATCCAGTTCTCCCAACACCATTTATTGAATAGGGAGTCTTTTCCCTAAGGTATGTTCTTGATTGGTTTATCGAAGATTAGGTGGTTGTAAGGTGTTAGTTTCATCTCCTGGTTTTCTATTTCAATTCCAAATGTTTATGTCCCTATTTTTGTGCCAGTACCATGCCGTCTTGACTACTATGGCTTTATAGTACAGCCTAAAGGCCAATATTGTGATGCCCCAGCTTTGTTTTTATTACTAAGAACTGCCTTAGCTATGCGGGTTTTTTTCTGGTTCCGTATAAAATGCAGAATAATTTTTTCCAAATCTTGAAAGTACGATGTTGGTATCTTAATAGGGATGGCATTAAATAGGTAGATTGCTTTAGGAAGTATAGATATTTTAACAATGTTGATTGTTCCCAGCCATGAGTATGATATGTTCTTCCATTTGTTAATATCCTCTGCTGTTTCCTTTCTTAGGATTTCATAATTTTCTTTATAGCGTTCTTTCACCTCCTTCATTAGGTATATACCTATGTATTTCATTTTCTTTGAAGCTATGGTGAAGGGAGTTGTATCCTCAATTAGCCTCTCACCTTGGCTGTTATTGCCATATACAAAGGCTACTGACTTGTGGATATTGATTTTATATCCTGACACATTACTGTATTTTCTGATGACTTCCAGGAGTCTCGTGGTGGAGTCTTTGGGGTTCTCTAAGTATAAGATTATGTCATCAGCAATGAGGGAGAGTTTGACCTCCTCTGCTCCCATTTGGATGCCCCTTTATTTCCTTGTCTTGCCTAACTGTATTGGCTAGCACTTCCAGCACTACGTTGAATAGTAATGGTAACAGAAGACAACCTTGTCTGGTTCCAGTTCTAAGAGGAAAAGCTTTCAGTTTTAATCCATTCAGTAAAATATTAGCTGTGGGTTTGTTATAGATCAGTTTCAGAAATGTGCCACATATGCTTATACTCTTCAATGTTCTAATTAGAAAAGGATGCTGGGATTTTATCGAATGCTTTTTCTACATCTATTGAGAGGATCATGTGATCTTTGTTTTTGCTTCTGTTAATATGGTGGATAACATTTATGGACTTGCGTATGTTAAACCTGCCTTGCATCCCTGGGATGAAACCTACTTGATCATGCTGTATGACTTTTTTAATGATAAGCTGTAATCTATTGGCTAGGATTTTGTTGAGAATTTTTGCATCTATATTTATGAGTGTAATTGGTCTCAAATTCACCTTTTCAGTTGAGTCTTTTCCTGGTTTTGGTATCAGGGTGATGTTTGCTTCATAGAACGTGTTGGGGAAGATTCCTTCCTCCTCAATTTTTTGGAATAATTTCTGCAGTATGGGAATAAGCTCTTCTTTGAAGGTTTGATAGAATTCTGACGTGAAGCCATCCAGACCAGGGCATTTTTTTGGTTGGAAGATTTTTGATTGTTTCTGTAATCTCAGTGCTTGAAATTGGTCTGTTCAGGAGCTGTATTTCTTCCTGGCTAAGTCTAGGGAGAGGGTGTGATTCCAAATATTGGTCCATTTCCTTCATATTGTCAATTTTCTGGGCCTAGAGTTTCTGGTAGTATTCAGAGATGATCTCTTATATCTCTGTGGCATCAGTTGTAATTTC
>CAUYON010075441.1:0-10152 GCA_963573935.1 Arctocebus calabarensis | reverse complement strand
GCTCTTGGGCTTAAGCGATTCTCTTGCCTCAGCCTCCCGAGTAGCTGGGACTACAGGCGCCCGCCACAGCGCCCAGCTATTTTTTTGTTTTGCAGTTCGGCCGAGGCCGGGCTTGAACCCGCCACCTTCGGTATATGGGGCCGGAGCCTTAACTCGCTGAGCCACAGGAGCCTCCCAATTTTCATTTTCTTAAAAGTCCTGTGTTCCCACTTATAGCACACAACTGACAGGCAGCCACTTCCATTGCAACAAATACTGCCTCCCATGTAGACCAGGCTCTGCTATCCTTTGTTTTCTCTTTTCTTCTTTCTTTTTATTTATTTATTTATTTAATTTTTATTATTATTATTTTTTTAGACAGAGCCTCAAACTGTCACCCTGGGTAAAGTGCAGTGGCATCACAGCTCACAGCACTCTCCAACTCCCGGGCTCAAGTGATTCTCCTGCCTCTGCCTCCCAAGTAGTTGGGACCACAGGCATCCACCACAATGCCTGGCTATATTTTGATTGCAGCCATCATTGTTTGGTGGGCCCAGGCTGGATTTGAACCAGCCAGCTCAGGTATATGTGGCTGGAGCCTTAGACAGGCACCAAGCCTATTTATTTATTTTGAGACAGAGTCTCACTCTGTTGCCCAGGCTAGAGTGTGGTAGCATCATCATAGCTCACAGCAACCTCAAACTCCTGGGCTCAAGTGATCCTCCTGCCTCAGCTTCCCAAGTAGCTGAGACTGTAAGTGCCCACCACACTGCCCTTTTTTCTGCCTTTAGGGGTCTCACTCTTGCTCAGGCGTGTTTTGAACCTTGAGCAGAAAGTATCCTTCTGCATCAGCCTCCCAGAGTGCTAGGATTATAGGTGTAAGCCACTGCTCCAGGCCATATATTCTGAGAGACAAGGTCTTGCTCTATCACCCAACCTAGAGTGCAGGAATGCAATTATAGCCCATTATAGTTTCAAACTTGGGTACAAGCAATCCTCCCACCTCAACCTCCCAAGTAGCTGGGACTACAGGCCACCATGCCACTGTGCACAGCTAAGTTTGTAAAATTTTTTTAAGATATGGGATTTCACTATGTTGTCCAGGCTGGTCTGAACTCCTGGCTGGCCTCAAGTAATCCTTAAACTTTGACCTCCCGGCTTGGCGCCTGTGGCTCAATGGGCTGAGGCACCAGTCACATACACCTGAGCTGGCGGCTTCGAGTCCAGCCTGGGCCCACCAAACAACAATGACGGCTGCAACCAAAAAATGGCCAAGCGTTGTGGTGGGCGCCTGTGGTCCCAACTACTTGGAAGGCGGAGGCAGGAGACTCACTTGAGCCCAGGAATTGGAGGTTGCTGTGAGCTGTGAGGCCACAGCACTCTATCCAGGGTGACAGCTTGAGGCTCTGTCTCAAAAAAAAAGAAAAAACAGGCTCGGCGCATGTGGCTCAATGGGCTAAGGCGCCAGCCACCTACACCTGAGCTGGTGGGTTCGAATCCAGCCTGGGCCCGCCAAATGGTAATGACGGCTGCAACCAAAAAATGGCCAGAGCGTTGTGGTGGGCGCCTGTAGTCCCAGCTACTTGGGAGGCGGAGGCAAGAGACTCGCTCCAGTCCAAGAGTTTGAGGTTGCTGTCAGCTGTGATGCCATGGCACTCTCTCCAGGGTGACAGCTTGAGGCTCTGTCTCAAAAAAAAGAACCAAAAAACTTTGACCTCCCAAGGCACTGGGATTACAGGTGTGAGCCACTGCACCTGGCCTCTGCTCCCCTTTAGACTGGGCTCTGCTTCCCTACTGTTCCTAGAGTCTTCTGCACATTAAGATCTTATTCGGGCTCAGCACCTGTGGCTCATCAGGCTAAGGCGCCAGCCACGTACACCTGAGCTGGCGGGTTCAAATCCAGTCGGGGGCCACCAAACAACAATGTCGGCTGCAACAAAAAAATGGCCGGGCGTTGTGGCGGGCGCCTGTAGTCCCAGCTACTTGGGAGGTGGAGGCAAGGGACTCACTTGAGCCCAGGAATTGAAGGTTGCTGTGAGCTGTGATGCCACGGTACTCTATCCAGGGTCACAGCTTGAGGCTCTGTCTCAAACAAAAAAAAAAATCTTGTTCGGTTTTCATCTTACTATTGCACAAGGCATATTTTCCTGGGAGAAGGAAAATAATCCTAAAAGGGAAAAACAAAAGATAATCCAAGAGGACACATTTTGATTTGGAAGAGGAGAGACCTTATTTCTTTATGAGAATGAAGAATAGTCCTTTCTGTTTAACATGCAGACAACTGAGGTTGCAGGGGTAATAAGGTCCCATCAGGGCCTTAAAGGTCTAATGGTGAGACAATGTAATATTAAGCAAAAGAATAACATAACCTTATATTTTAAAAAGTTTGCTCTGGACCAGGTGCAGTGGCTCATACCTGTAATCTTAGCAGTCTGGGAGGCCAAGACAGATAGATTGCTTGAGCTCAGCAGTTTGAGACCAGTTTGAGCAATAGTGAGACCCCCATCTCTACTAAAAATAGAAAAACTAACTGGGTGTGGTGGCAGGTACCTATAGTCCCAGCTACTTGGAAGGCTGAGGCAGGAGGATCTCTTGAGCCTAGGAGTGTGAGGTTGCAATGAACTATTTTGACCACCATTGCACTCTAGCAGCCTGGGTAACAGAGTGAGATTCAGTCTCTTAAGAAAAAAAAACCTCGGCTCGGCCCCTGTGGCTCAAGCGGCTAAGGCGCCAGCCACGTACACCTGAGCTGGCAGGTTCGAATCCAGCTCCGGCCCGCCAAAAAACAATGATTGCTGCAAAAAAAAAATGGCCAGGCGTTGTGGCAGGCACCTGTAGTCCCAGTTACTTGGGAGGCGGAGGCAGGAGACTTGCTTGAGCCCAGGAATTGGAGGTTGCTATGAGCTGTGATGTCACAGCACTCTATCCAGAGTGACAGCTTGAGGCTCTGTCTCAAAAAAAAAAACCTCTAGGGGCAGGGGGTGAAGCTGAGATCTAGTTAGGAAGCTATTGCACTAATCTAGGCATGAGGGAATGACTCCAGGGGTTTGGCCTGAGCTACTGAGGAATGGCAGTGCCATCGTGAGAAGTAGGATGACTGCAGAAGGCAGGGCAGATCAGAACTCCCACAGGGGCAGGCTGGCTTTGACATTCCTTTACACATCACACATAGCTGTCAATTACACCGGTGGAAACTTGAGTCTGGGCCCCTCTCTGTCCTTGTCAAGTAGAGTTTTGGTGACATCATGAGAACAGTGAGGGCAGAGTGTAGACTGTTCTTGGAGTTTTGCTGCAGCAAAAAGCAAAGTGGGGGTAGGGGGACTTTAGTGGAGAAAACAAAATCGAGAATAGTTTCTTCTTTAAGCTGGAAGAAAGAATAGCACAGTTGCATAATGAAGGGAATGATTCATTTGGTGGGGGGGAATGACAGGAGAAAAAAAGGAGATTGTAGGTGTGTCTTCAATAGGCCAGAGGGGACGGAATCCAGTGTGCAAAAGGAAAAACCTGCTTTAGACAGAGCAAGGCTAGGCCAGTGCATTCCCCAGGGCTCAGAGAAAGGAGGCAACTTGGGGTGGGGCAGAGCCAGGGTTCGTACCAGACATCTGGCTCCAAAGCCCAGCTCTGCACCACCACACAACTGCCTAATGGTGACCACTGGGCTAGTGAGGGAGAAAGTGGGTCACATACACAGACCTGGCCATAGCCAGGAAAGCCCAGAAGGGGGACTGGCCACTGAGGTAGTAGTGGGGAGACAGGAGTGTCCAGTGCCAGTGCCATCCTTGGGGTGGGCTCCTGAGCGCCATGGGCTGGACCTGCGCCCCACCCAAACAGTGATGTTTCCCTTCAGGTATATGCTGGGAATGTTCTGTATGAGCACGAGATGCCCCCTGAGCCCTTCTGGGAGGCCCATGATGCCCTAGAGCTCCAGCTGTCTTCACCCCCTGCCCCCGATATGACTGCCACCCTTGCTGTGACCGTGTCTTTTGAGGCTGCCTGTCCCCAGCGCCCCAGCCGCCTATGGAGGAACAAAGGTAAAAAGCTTCATGAGCTGACAAGGTTGGGGGGACATTGGAAGGGCCCAGAGAGAGGACTGAAAACCAGGGCCAGTAGCTCCTGTCTCAGCCCCTCAGATGCCATGGGAAGTTATAAAAGGGTGGGGAGGCTTTGAGATCAGAGGGCTGACACAGTCCTTATCCTCCTGGGGACCCTGAGCCCCTTCTGGAGTACCTGGGGCCAGGAGTGGGGTGAGCATACTCTTGCCCTGGGGTCCCCCTCTGTGAGCCCATGACTTTTCTTAATGGACTGGACCTTCATGGCCTGTGTCCACCCCCAGGTCTCTGGGTCCCCGAGGGCCAGTGGGCAAAGATCACTGTGGCTGCCCTGGATGCCTCCAACCTCCTGGCCAGCATTCCATCACACCGGCGCCCAGAGTATGATGTGCTCTTCCAGGTCACACAATTCCCCACACGGGGTCAGCTGTTGGTATCTGAAGAACCACTCCACGCTAGGCGGCCCCATTTCCTGCAGTCTGAGCTGGCTGCAGGGCAGCTGGCATACGCCCACGGTGGTGGGGGCACCCAGCAGGATGGCTTCCGCTTCCATGCCCACCTCCAGGGGCCAGCAGGGGCCTCTGTGGCAGGACCCCGAACCTCAGAGGCCTTCACCATCACAGTGAGGGACGTGAATGAGCGGCCACCTCAGCCACAGGCTTCTGTCCCACTCCGGCTCACCCGAGGCTCCCGCGCACCTGTCTCCCGGGCCCAGCTGAGTGTGGTAGACCCAGACTCAGCTCCCGGTGAGATTGAGTACCAGGTGCAGAGGGCACCCCACAATGGCTTCCTCAGCCTGGTGGGGGGCAGCCCCGGGCCTGTGATCTACTTTACACAAGCCGACGTGGATGCAGGGCGGCTGGCCTTCGTGGCCAATGGGAGCAGCGTGGCAGGTGTCTTCCAGTTAAGCATGTCTGATGGGGCCAGCCCACCCCTGCCCATGACCCTGGCCGTGGACGTCTTACCATCTGCCATTGAGGTGCAGCTGCAGGCACCCCTAGAAGTACCCCAAGCTTTAGGGCGCTCCTCCCTGAGTCGGCAGCAGCTCCAGGTGGTGTCAGACCGAGAGGAGCCAGATGCAGCCTACCGCCTAACCCAGGGGCCCCAGTATGGCCAGCTCCTGGTGGGCGGGCAGCCTACCTCAGCTTTCAGCCAGCTCCAGATAGACCAGGGCGAGGTGGTCTTTGCTTTCACTAACTTCTCGTCTTCTCACGACCACTTCAGAGTCCTGGCACTGGCCAGGGGTGTCAATGCGTCAGCCATAGTAAATGTCACCGTGAGGGCTTTGCTGCATGTATGGACAGGTGGGTCGTGGCCCCAGGGTGCCACCCTACGCTTGGACCCTACTGTCCTAGATGCTGGTGAGCTGGCCAACCGCACAGGCAGTGTGCCCCGCTTCAGGCTCCTAGCAGGACCCCGGCATGGTCGTGTGGTTCGCATGCCTAGGGCCAGGACAGAGCTTGGGGGGAGCCAGCTTGTGGAGCAGTTCACTCAGCAGGACCTTGAGGATGGAAGGCTGGGGCTGGAGGTGGGCAGGCCAGAGGGTAGGGGCCCCGCAGGAGACAGCCTCACTCTGGAGCTATGGGCACGAGGCGTCCCACCTGCTGTGGCCTCCCTGGACTTTGCTACTGAGCCTTATGATGCTGCGCGGTCCTACAGCGTAACCCTGCTCAGTGTCCCTGAGGCTGCTCGGACAGAAGCAGGGAAGGCAGAGAGCAGCACCCCCACAGGTGAACCAGGCCTGGCCCCATCCAGCCCTGTGCCCACTGGGGCCAGAGGAGGCTTCCTGGGTTTCCTCGAGGCCAACATGTTCAGTGTCATCATCCCCGTGTGCCTGGTCCTCCTGCTGCTGGCGCTCATCTTGCCCCTGCTCTTCTACCTCCGAAAACGCAACAAGACCGGCAAGCACGACGTCCAGGTCCTGACCGCCAAGCCACGCAACAGCCTGGCTGGCGATACCGAGACCTTTCGCAAGGTGGACCCGGGCCAAGCCATCCCACTCACAGCTGTGCCTGGCCAGGGGCTCCCATCGGGAGGCCAGCCTGACCCAGAGCTGCTACAGTTCTGCCGGACACCCAACCCTGCCCTCAAGAATGGCCAGTACTGGGTGTGAGGCCTGGCCTGGGCCCAGATGCTGATTGGGCCAGGGACAGGCATGCCAACACCCCAGGCCCAATTGCTTTCTTGCACTGGCGCTGTCTCAGTATCCCCAGAGCAAGAGAGACCCGGAGACATCAGGGGTAGAGAATGCTGGGAGATAGTCCCAGGGGCCCCAGAAAGGGTGGAGTCTAGAGTTGGAACCTCCCTCAGCTCACTCAGGCCTGGAGAACTGCAGGGGCCAAGGTGGGAGCAGGCTCAAATTCAGTCCTCCTGCCCTGGAGCTGGTTTGGGCTGTCAAACTAGGGTGACCTCCTATATGGATCAGGACTTTGGGTCCTGGGTCTGTGACCTTGAGTAAGTCACACATGACACAGGCTTCTAAAGGAGCAAGAAGGTACCCTGGGGAGGGAAGGGACAGAGCTGAGGGATTTCTGGCTTTTCTACCCCAACATAGGCCTCCCCTCGTCTCTGCCCCAGGATTGAGAGAAGACTTCTTCCTTGTTTTTTTAGGGAGATGGTATTCCCTGGAGCAGGGAGAGCCCATCCACTCTCTAGAAGGCGCAAGCCAATAGAATAATATATTCAGGGTAAAGCTTGGGGACAGGCTTATTTAAGGGGTAGTACAAGGAAGCTATTTAAGCGGTGCTGAGCTAGCCAGGACTGATGAGCCCCTGGGGGTAGAAGATGGAGGAGAGACCTCAGCCAGCTCATCCCCAGGGCTACCTCGATAGGCTGGGGCTAAGCAAGTGTGGGTCAGCCACCTTGAAGCAGGCAGGGCTGGAGATCGTGGAGGAGCTCAGGCCAGGGGCCACTGCAGTGCCTGTGTTCTAAGGACTCGGTACGGGCAGCTGGGGACACTTGGCTCGGTGGAGCCTGGATAAATGGTGCTTTGGAGGCTCCGGACAGCTGTGTATTACTAAATGGACACTGGGCCCTGCCCAAGTGGGCCTGTACTCCCCTGAGGTAGGCCATCGGCCCGGCCCAGCCTCGGCCAATACAATGAACAGGGCCAGGCAAACCCCCGAATTTCCATGTCCTGGGGCCTTCTGATCTCCTGCACCTCAACATGTGTGGGCAGGTGGGCCACTCTTCAGGAGATGGGACCAAAGCCCTTCAGTTTAAAAGAAAAAGGCTAAGTTCTCTACAAAGAGCTTCAAGAAAAAAATAAAAATATATGCCCCTGGCCCGAGATTTCTTAACCTGAGTTTTGGCCTCCATAGCCCTGTTCTTTCCCACCCACCTCTCAAGGGGAGGTGGGTGGGCAGACTTGGGATGCTAAGGCGGAGGGGGAGGGGAACCACCAGAGGTGTCTCCCCTCAGCTCTTAGAGGCTCTTACAAGGAAGACTCCGTAGTCCTCCCAACAGGCAGAAGCGGCAGAAAAGGCAGCTGTCCTTGTCCTCAGAGTTCATCATTTAGTTCCAGAAAGGTTCTGAAACCTGGGCCCGGTGCGATGGCTCATGCCTGTAACCCTAACACTAGGGGAGGCCAAGGCGGGTGGATTGCCTGAGCTCAGAAGTTCAAGACCAGCCTGAGCAAGAGCAAGACTTTGTCTCTAAAAATAGTCAGGCCTGTGCTGGGCGCCTATAGTCCCAGCTACTTGGGAGTCTAAGGCAAGAGGATTGTTTGTGCCCAAGAGTTTGAGGTTGCTGTGAGTTATGACACCATGACACTCTACCCAGGGCAAAAGCTTGAGACTGTCTCCAAAAAAAAGGAAAGCTTCTGAGACTACAAAATCTCTAGAATGCTTTTTTTTTGAGACAGAGTCTTGCTCTGTCAACCAGGCTAGAGTGTAGTGGTGCTATCAGAGTTCACTCCTGGCCTTAAGTGATCCTCCCCCCTCACCCTCCCAAAGTGCTGGGATTACAGGTGTGCCTCCACTCCCAGCTAGAAGGTCTTTCTATGAGTTGCTGAGGAGCCACTACCCACCAGGCCAGAGGTATCCAATCTTTTTTTTTTTTTTTTTTTGCTGCCGCACATTGGAAGAATAAAAATTGTCTTAAGCCACACACTAAACACATAAGCACTGATAAGCAAAGCTGATCAGCAAAAAAGGTCTGTGCACACTTTTTGTGATACGCAGCATCACAGATAAGCAAAAAGGTCTTCACAAAATCAGCATGTAGCCACAGGCCACAGGTTGGATACCCCTGCGTCTAGGCCTTGAGAGTGTCACAGGGTTGGTGGACAATGGAGACAGATTTTGGGTCCCAGGATATACGCCCACCCTAAGATTAGGTTGAAGTCATCAGAAAAAGAAATAGAGGCGTCTGAGCCATGGGGGACTTGAGCACAGCTGGGCTGGGGGTGGGGAGCCTGACCTGCAATCTGGGGCCAGAGTCATCTTTCCCATATGCCCCCCCCCCATTGTAACAGTTCAACGAGAAACTAGAGCAAGAGAAGACACTCCCTTCCCTGCCAGCCTGCCTTGGACACCCTCCTTTCAATGCCTTTCACACCTTCTCAGCCTCTGGCCTCCCAGGTCCTCTTTCACACTTGGAAGCTTCAGGAAGGAAGCACAGGATCCAGAGATTTCACTGCTGAAAGGGGCCCCGAAGGACCACATGGAGACTAGAAGTCAGGGAGAGGAGACGGCTTGTCCAGAGACACACAGTAAGGTAGTAATGGTAGATGAGACCCTGGAGGTCCAGAAAGGTTCTTCTTGCCACACTAAAAAATGTTGCTTCCCCACAGAGGGTGGCTGGGGCCCCAGAGATCCCTCTGCACCCTGAGTTTGCAGTCCTAGCACGAGATTCCTTCTACAAGCCTGGTCTCTCCGTCATCCTCAGGCCAGCCTTACACAGGGGCCCTGCCACCATCCCCCACACTCCTCTGCCCCTCCCAGGAGCTCAGGACTGGAGCCTCAGAGCCCTGATACCTGGGGCCAGTCTCCACCCAGGGCGACTAGTTTCCCTGGAAGTGTAAGCTGAGAAGAGGGTGACAGACCCACCAGGCAGGATCTGGCCTCATCTCCAGTTTCCCCCAGAGGATTGATGACACTCTCTGTCCACACAGCCTGGTCTGCCCTGCCCCCAGTGAGCTGGCACCAGTTGACACAGCCCTGGCCCCCCTGCGCCTGTGCTAGACAGTGGGCTGGCACCCAGGGCATTGTGGCAAGTTCTGCCAGGACCTGGGAAAGGGTCTTTCACTGGCATGCCAGAGCCAGGAGCTCAACCTAAACATGAAGCTCCATTCAGATCTGCACCCAGGGCCTAAGGAGGCTGTTACCTACTTTACAAAATAATTCGCCCTTCCCTTCTGTTAAGGAGCAAGCTCCTCCCATCTACCAAAGATAAGAACCAACCTCTGTCTGGGAGGCCAAGGTGAATGAATTGCCTGAGCTCAGGAGTTTAAGACCAGCCTGATCCCGTCTCTACCAAAAATAGAAAAACTAGTGTTGTGGAGGGTGCCTGTAGTCTCAATTACTTAAAAGGCTGAAACAAGAGGATGGCTCGAGCCCCCCAAGAGTTTGAGGTTGCTGGGCCGGGTGCAGTGGCTCGCGCCTGTATTCCTAGCACTCTGGGAGGCCAAGGCGAGTGGATTGCTTGATCTCATGGGTTCAAGGTTAGCCTGATCAAGAGTGAGGTCCCATCTCTAAAAATAGCTGGGCGTTGTGGCAGTTGCCTATAGTCAAAGCTACTCAGGAGGCTGAGGCAAGAGAATCACATGAGTCCAAGAGTTGGGATTGCTGTGAGCTATGACACCATGGCACTCTACCAAGGGCGACAAAGTGAAACTGTCTCAAAAAAAAAAAGAGTTTGAGGTTGCTGTGAGCTATGATGCCAGGCGGCACTCTACCCAGGATGACAAGAGTGAGACTCTGTCTCAGAAAAAAAAAAGAAAGAAGCAATCTGTGTGCAAGTTTTTTTGTTGTTGTTGTTTTGTTTTTTTGAGACAGAGCCTCAAGCTGTCACCCTGGATAGAGTGCTGTGGCATCACAGCTCACAGCAACCTCCAATTCTTGGGCTCAAGCGAGTCTCCTGCCTCCACCTCCCAAGTAGCTGGGACTACAGGCGCCCGCCACAA
>CAUYON010075438.1:203-28180 GCA_963573935.1 Arctocebus calabarensis | reverse complement strand
ACAGGAAAAATATGAATTTTTCAAAGGTTTTTGTCCTATTTTTCCCCAATGCAAGAGGTAATAGATCTTACAGTATTCTTTGAAGCCTGGTTTTAGTTGATGTATTTTCCAGTTACTTCACTGTAATGATGTCTTTTTTTTTGAGAGAGAGAGAGAGAGACTCAAGCTGTTGCCCTGGGTAGAGTGCTGTGGCGTCACAGCTCACAGAAACCTCAAACTCTTGGGCTTAAGCGATTCTCTTGCCTCAGCCTCCCAAGTAGCTGGGACTATAGGTGCCCACGACAATGCCCGGCTATTTTGTTGTTGTTGTTGCAGTTGTCATTGTTGTTTTAGTGGGCTGTGGCTGGGTTCAAACCCGCCAGATTCGGTGTATATAGCCAGTGCCCTACCCACTGACGTACAGGCGCCACCAAGATATTTATTTTATTATTTTATTTATTTTTACTTATTTATTTTTTTTACAGAGTCTCAAGCTGTCACCCTGGGTAGAATGTCGTGGCATCATAGCTCACAGCAACCTCCAACTTGGGTTCAAGTGATCCTCTTGCCTCAATTTTTCTATTTTTAGTAGAGACAGGGTCTCGCTTTTCCTCAGGCTGGTCTCGAACTCATGAGCTCAAGCAATCCACCCGCCTAAGCCTCCCAGAGTGTAATGATAAGTCTTGAACAAGTTCACAAGTAGATAGCAGTTTAAAGGCTGGTAGGTACTTATCACAATTACTGCTTGTGGCAGAAATTTGACTTTTAATTGACTTTTCATGTTCTAAGTTTATAAAGAAATTCTAATTTTTTATTATTTATTTTTTGAAACAGATTCTCACTCTGTGCCCTGTGTAGAATGCCATAGCATCTTATCTCACAGCAACCTCAAACTCTTGGGCTCAAGCGAACCCCTTGCCGCAGCCGCCTATGTAGCTGGGACTATAAGTGCCCACTATAATGCCCAGCTATTTTTTTCCTTTTTAGTGGAGACCAGGTCTCACTCTTGCCAAAGCTGGTCTCAAACTCAGGCATTCTACCTGCCTTAGCCTCCCAGAATGCTAGAATTACAGGTGTTGAGCCACCATGCCAATCAAGAAATTTTCTTTAACTGGGAATGACTAAAGAAAAGTGGCGACCTTTGTCAAAATGTGAAGATGGTTAGAAAGGCTAGCAAACTGCCACTCTCCCCATGCACCCAGACACATGCTACTTTCCAAGGCCTGATGGTAAGTCAGTAGAAATGCTGATGTAAGTCAGGGAGTAGTGGCAGTTCATCTTCTGGGGGTTTGGTGGGAGGCAGTGAATAGAGACCATTTGCAGGAGTCTGGACTTTGCAGGTAAGATTTTTCTACTTCCCCAAATCCAGTGTGGTCCTGATGCCTCTGCTCAAGTGCAGCCCTGCTCTCTGAGGCAAGTTCATGGATTATATTCTTCCTTAAACCGTCTTCTAGGACCTGTGTGGCTCCTTGGTGGTTTATAGTACTGCTTGAGTATTGTCCGTGTGTAACTTGCCTAGAGAACAGGTTTGTAACAAGTGTGCCTTCTTCCTTGGTTAATGTTTTATGATAGTCCATTTATATATTGTTAAACATAACATGTAAATACTAATATAACTGAGCAGAAATAACAAATGGTATTGGTAGTAGCTGCTGTTTAACCAGAACTTTGTGAATGCTGAGTACAGTGCTGTATACTTTGTTGGGATTATCTAGTACTCCTGGGCCAGGTGCAGTGGCTCTTGCCTTCTAACTCCAGTACTTTGGGAGCCCAAGGCAGGAGGATGTCCTGAGGATAGGAGTTCATACCAACCTGGGCTACATAGCAAGACCCCATCTTTACAAAAAACTTATACAAAGTTAGCTGAATGTGGTGGTGTGCACCTGTAGTTATAGCTACTTGGATGGCTGAGCCTAGGAGTTTGAGGCTTGCATTGAGCTATGATTGAGTCACTGCACTCCTCTCTTAAAACAGACAAACAACAAATACTCCCACTGACTCATTGAGGTAATCACTGTTACTTTTAGTTTGCAGATGAGGAGTTGTGGCAGGTCAGATAACCCTGCCAAGTGCTTCAGAGGTGTTTGGGTTTAGCCTGGGCTCCATTATGATTTGCCTGGTGTTGCAGGACTTCCCTTACTCTCAGTGGTGATGTCGAGAGAGCTTTACCCCTCTCCCATAGCATTTCTCAAACTTTAGCATGCATCAGAATGATGTGGAAAACATAGGTTGTGCCTCTAATTCAATAGGTCTGGGATAGGACCAGAGGAATCAAATCTCTAGCAAGTTCCCAGGTGATGATGCTTTTGCTGTTCTTGATTTTCTGGTTTCCTGTTTTAAAAGCCACAAATTTATACACAGAGCAGCTAAGCCTTTCTGGCCCTTTGCAGAACATCTTTGGGAAACCTAAAAGGGGGAGGTGGAGAGGCCTTAACTCTAGGGAAAGAGGTGAGTCTGAAGGTGTTACTCATGAAACAACCTAATTTTTTTTTTTGTATAGACAGAGTCTCACTTTATCGCCCTCGATAGAGTGCCGTGGCATGACACAGCTCACAGCAACCTCCAGCTCCTGGGCTTAGGCGATTCTCTTGCCTCAGCCTCCCGAGTAGCTGGGACTACAGGCACCCACCACAAGAAACAACCTAGTTTTTAAAGCTTAGGAGCTTTCTCCTACCTGCTGGAGAGGTTAGACGATGAAGGGAAGATTCTGGGAGGTCTATCTCCGCATCTTTATTATTATTGTTATTACTTTTATTCTTTTCTTTTATTGAATCATAGCTGTATACATTAGTGCATAAACTTTTTTTTTTTTTTTAGAGACAGAGTCTTACTTTATCGCCCTTGATAGAGTGCCATGGCATCACAGCTAACAGCAAGCTCCAATTCCTGGGCTTAAGCGATTCTCTTGCCTCAGCCTCCTGAGTAGCTGGGACTACAGGACCCCGCCAAAATGCCCGGCTATTTTTTTGTTGCAGTTTGGCTGGGGCTGGGTTTGAACCCGCCACCCTCGGTATATGGGGCTGGTGCTCTACCCACTGAGCCACAGGTACTGCCCTTTATTTTTATTTTTGTCTCCGTCTTCCTTAGGCACATGCTGCTGTCTGTAGACCACCACTGAAAACTACTATCCTAACATGTTATAAAAACATTATAATCTTAACTAATTTAAAAAAACTTCTCTGAGCTCTTCAGCTGTTTGACAACTAGTATTCATTTTTTACTTTTGATTTTTCCTTTTTCTTAAATTTAGAATTTATAGAGTGCTTCTGGTGACTCACAGAAGAAATAGCCTGAAAACTGGCTATCTCACTGGTATAAGTACCAAAAAATGGTGAAGTCTATACAAGTTATGGGGATGTCCTCAAAGGACAATACCGTATGTGGCCCATGGGGCCATTTGGTGTCTTGGGATCACTGCCTCCTTGATTGGAAGCTGTGAGCGGGACATGCCGCTCTCAAGCAGGAAGACAGAATACTTCTAAGAGATACAAGGAGTGAAGCAGCAGGATTTTATTTCAATAATGATAGAGCAAGTTCAGCCAAGTAAAAACAAATTGAGAAAAAAAATCTCTTGCATATCAAGTTTAGGCAGAGATGCAGGAGCCCAGAATGAGTCTCAAAATGGATCCTGAACAGGGTTAGTTGGGCTGGTGCAATTGCACACTGTTTATTGGAAGGAGGTATTCTCTGGTCTGGCATGGACCCAGTGCAGCCTCCCCACCCAGTCACCCTTACAGCTTCTTAGGTTTTCCTTGACTCGGTGTCTCACTTGTCTTCTAAGTCAGAGTATTCATACAGGGCTTCTTTTTTAATCCTCTAAATCTTAAGTTATAGTAAGTTAAAATTTAACGTTCATTTTCTCAACATTGCGGTTCCTGATTGTTAGCCTATGTGGAGAGCTCATATTAGAGAACTTTATTTGGGCTTCTTGGAAGATTTAAGTTTCTTAAACTAGTGATTCATGATGAAAAGGATTTGTGCTTAATTCCCTGTGGAGGGACAGTGTTCTGCCATTTTTTTTAAATTAAGTTTATTTATTTTTATTTATTCATTTTTGTTGTTGTTGCAGTTTGGCCAGGGCCAAGTTCGAACTCACCACCCTTGGTATATGGGACCAGCACCCTACTCACTGAGCCACAGGCTCCACCCTGTTCTGCCATTTTTATGATAGACTTACAGTTATTGAATAAATAAAATACATTTTACATAATGAACGCATTTTTCAAAAACTCTTAATCTTTCGTAGTTGTATCAGCAACCTGAACTGTAAGAATATATTTTCAAGCTGCTTTGCAACTATAAGCTCATTCTAAGCCAGGACTGTGAAAGTGGTTTCTTTCTTCTTGATACATATATAAGAACCTGACTCTTTTTTTCTTTTTCTTTTTTTTTGAGACAGAGTCTCACTTATTAACCCTTGGTAGAGTACTATGGTGTCATAGCTCACAGCAACCTCCAACTCCTTGGGCTTAGGCGATTCTCTTGTCTCCTTCGGCTTAGGCGATTCTCTTGTCTCAAGTAGCTGGGACTACAGGCTCCCGCCACCGCCCAGCTATTTTTTTGTTGCAGTTTGGCCAGGGCCGGGTTTGAAGCTGCCACCCTCAGTATATGGGGCCGGTGCCTTACCCACTGAGCCACAGGTGCCGCCCGAGAACTTTACCCCTAGCTCTTGCCCTTAAACTCTCATTCTCACAGGCTCTTGGCAAGGTGATCGTATGTTCCAACCCTTTCATTTTGCCTGTTGACTACACTCCCTGTTTCTTGGCCTCTTTCCTTGAGCCTTTCTTAGAGGTCTTACTGTACCCCCTGGAGGTGCCTCCTTTGGAGCTGCCTCATCTCTCCAGCCAACAGGGAGTCACTGCTCTGGGCAGGTGTTGATCCTTTTATCTCCTGAAGGGACCAGAACAGTAGCTGGCAATTGCAAGGGGAGTACCTCTCAGGAGGAGAGACCCACTGCACACTTGGGAGGCACAATAGCAGTCCCTCGTGCCCTCTGCATGTCAGCTGGCCTTAGGGGCCCCTGTTTTCTTTTTTGGTAAATGTATTATTTATACTGGATAAAGACTGCAAGACTATTTCGAATTCCAAATGTGTTTATTGTGACCATTAAGCAGCTAAAGCCAAAAGAATAAAGAGTAACAGTTCAGGCTAGGTGCCTGTGGCTCAACGGGCTAAGACGCCAGCCACGTACACCTGAGCTGGCGGGTTCGAATTCAGCCCCGTCCCACCAAACAACAATCATGGCTACAACCAAAAAATGGCCGGGCGTTGTGGCGGGCGCCTGTAGTCCCAGCTACTTGGGAGGCGGAGGCAAGAGACTCGCTTGAGCCCAGGAATTGAAGGTTGCTGTGAGCCGTGATGCCATAGCACTCTATCCAGGGTGACAGCTTGAGGCTCTGTCTCAAAAAAAGAAGAGTAACAGTTCAAATTCAGATGGAGGCTGGAAACCAGTGCGGGTGAGGGGTGAAGTGGAGCTTCATATCTGCCTTCCTTGGGCTGCTGCCCTATGACACAGTCTCGTCCTTAAACTGTCCCTCCCTGTGCACTCCTTCTAGCTAGTCTGATCTTACTTCATTTCAGAAAATTTCTATTTTCTATTTAAAAGCAAACACTGGGCTGCCATTTTACCTTTCAGTTTGGAGCTCATACATGTATTTGTCAGTGGTTATCCCAGACTGTAATTGATTGCTTTTTAGGGCCTCAAGAGAAGTTCTGTAGGAGATAGTCTGAATCATGAGGAATGAAGAAATTGGGAGAAAACTTCTAGTAAAAGTTTAAAAGGCTAAAGCTTTATTTAGCCTTTTTTTTTTGGAAAACATCCCAAGATGTTGGATATTCTTTACCAGAGGAAAATACAAGCCCTCCTGATAGGGAAGATAACTTTTTTTTATGATTTCTCATTGTGAACATCAGTTACTACATGGTCATAAATATAGTCATCTCTGTGGACTCCAACCTTGTGCCAGGGGCTTGGAAGCAGTGGTTAAGCAAGCAGAGGCAGACCCTGCCTTTGTGGGCCTTCAAGTCCAGTGAGAATGGACAAGATGGATAAGGAGAAGGTGGCTTTATGACTGATGAGGGGCATGGAAGTATGGGGCCTGCTCTGAGATAATGCCCAGATGCTGTTGCTAAGGCTACTTGTAACAGTGTGGGTGATGAAAGACTTGGCGGGTAGTAACCCCCTAGTTGCTGTGACTTAGAGGCTTATGGGTGCTGGATGGTCAGCCTGACCCAGCTTCTGAGCTGAAAGGCAGGTTCTGTCTATCTGGGTCCTTAGCATATTGTAGGCTGTCACTGGCATGTTTAAATGCCCTGTGAATATGTTCAACTTGGTGGTTTTGATGTTTGTTGATGGAGTGTGAAAGAGAGGTTGTTTTATTCTTTCTAATATTTAAAATATTGGTCTTATTTTACATGTTTAAATCTATGGTGAGTTCATTATCACTATGAGAGTCAAAGATTCTTTCAGTCATTTTAGCTGATGAATTTTCTTTAAGCTCCATAATGTCTGTCTTCTAAGAGATTGTAGTGTAAATGGTATTTAAAATTAATCCCTGGCTCGGCGCCTGTGGCTTAACAGGCTAAGGCCCTAGCCACATACACCTGAGCTGGCGGGTTCGAAGCCCGGGCCCACCAAACAACAATGACGGCTGCAACCAAAAAATGGCCAGGCATTGTGGCGGGCACCTTGGTCCCAGCTACTTGGGAGGTGGAGACGGGAGACTCGCTTGAGCCCAGGAGTTGGAGGTTGCTGTGAGCTATGATGTCACAGCACTCTACCCCGGGTGACAGCTTGAGGCTCTGTCTCAAAAAAAATAAAAATAAAAATAAAATTAATCCCTAATGGCATTTTAGTTGTTTTGGTTTTGCTTTGCATCTGAATGGGTTTAAGAGTGTGTGACAGCTGTATTGTATCCCACTGGATAAAATTTATATAGTCTTGTCTGTAGCATTTTATATTCTAAAGAGCATCGTGGTTGTAGATCAGGGATGGGATATCTGTAGCCTCAAGGCCACATGTGGCCCTCCAAAGGCCCTAGATTACTACTCAGTCAACAAAGCAACATTGGCAGACAAAAATGGCTTTAAAATGCAAATGTAAATGCCCTGCACCCCTCGGGAAGCACTATTTCCAGTTGCCTGGACAAACTGGGCTTTTTCTTCCCACCTTCCCCCATTCTTTACCCCATGGCAGCTGGTGGTCTAAGTGATAATTTTTTTTGAAAATACGAGACAGCAGTAGATTACTGCAAGATAAATCAGTTTGGTCTGTTCATTTTCACAAGCTCTGTCACGGGAATTGTGATGTCACTGGATTCCATCACTTTCACTCTTCCCTCCCAACTTGCAGCTCTTTAGCCTTTCCTACTTTAGCACCCCACTTACCAGAAACCTGGCATAGGTTCTGGAATCCTTCCTTTCTTCATCTCCTACCACAGTATATCCTGGATGTAGCCTTTCTCCTTGACTCCAGGGCCACCACCATCATCAGCTTCTACGCCACCATTATTATCTCTTGAGGGTAGTGGTTGTTGTACACGTCCCTACTTCTAGATTTGCCCCTCTACAGCCCATTTTCCAAATAGCAACAAATGATCTTTTATTTATTTATTTTTTCCAGAGATAGGATCTCACACTGCTTCCTAGGCTGGAGTATAATGATGCTATCATAGCTCACTATGGATTCAAGTGATTCCACCTTAGTTTCCCCAGTAGCTGTGACTAGAGGCACAAACCACCGTACCCTGCTAATTTTTAAATTTGGTATAGAGGCAAGGTTTCACTATGCTACCCAAGCTGGTCTCTTAAGTATTGGCCTTCATTGTTCCTTCTATCTCATCCTCTTGAGTTGCTGAGTTTATAGGCCTGAGTCATCATGCCCAGCTCTGTGATCTTTCAAAAAAAAGGGGTTTAAAAACTTACAAACAATTTCAAACGTACAGAAAAGTTGCAAATAATAGAACAAGAACTCTCTTCCACCAGCTATTGAGAATAAGTTACTTACCTGATAATCCATAGCTTGAATACTTTATTGTGCATTTTCTACAAATAGGGAAATAGGGATATTCTACATAACCACGATTTAACCATCAAATCTGGAATTTAACACTGATGCATTGCTACCATCTAATCTCAAATTTCCAGTGAAGTGTCACTAATTTTCTAATACTACCCTCGGCAAAGGATCACTTCCCTTCTGCATGATCAGTTCTTTAGTCTTTCCTTGACTTACATTACCTGCAAACTTTTTGTCATTTTGTAGACTGTTCCTTCAATTTAGGTTGACCTGATGTCTACGCCTACCCCTGTCCCAAGTTTTCTTAGAGATAAGGTCTTCCTCTTTCACCCAGGCTGGAGTAGACTGGTGCAATCATAGCCTACTAATTTTGAACTTCTGGGCTTAATTAAGCTAAAAGGATACCAGTTTTCTTGCACATTAAATTATCCAAGCTTAATTATCTTGGGACTACAAGAGTGTGATGCCACATCTGGCTAATTTCTTTTCCTTTTGGGGGTGTAGGGGTAGATACAGAGTCTTGCTATATGGCCTAGACCTTCCTGAGTTCCTGGGCTCGAACGGACCATCAGCCTTGGCTTCCCTAAGTGCTGAGATTATAGGTGTGAGCCACGCACCCAGCCTGTTGCTCAAATTTTCTTAGGTTATTTGTCTTTGGCAGGAGAATTACCAAAGTGTTGCTGAGTTTTCTTCTTCATGTTCTATCAGATGGCACATGGTTTTACTTTGCTAGTTACTGATGATGTGCACTCTGAGCATTTGCTTAGGTAGTATTTGCCAGATTGCACTCTAAAGTCATCCTTTCCAGCTGGGTGGGGTGGCTCATGCCTATAATCCTAGCACTTTGGGAGTCTAAGGCCGGAGTCTCACTTGAGGTCGGGAATTCGAGCAAGATCAGCCAGAGCAACATAGTAAGACCCTGTCTCCACAAAAAATACAAAAATTAATTGGGCATAGTGATACATGCCTTTGGTCCCAGCTACTTGGGAGGCTGAGGCATAAGGCCAGGAGTTCAAGGCTGCAATGAGCTATGATCATGAAACTGCCCTCTTGCCTAAGCAACAAAATGAAACCCTCTCTCCGCAAATAAAAAATTGTGTAAACATTGCATCTATAGAATGGAAACATGGACAAATTAAATTGGTTCATGTATAATTATGGGTAGAATTTTCTTTGATTTCCATGAACGGGCTGCTTGGTTTGTACAGTTAAAACAGTGGCTGTGAGTCTTTGGGGTTATTGTAGAAGAGTCTGGGATGTGGTGTTTTACCCCCACCAATGTGTGTGTGCTTGGATATGGTGTGTGGCATAGTTTATGTGTAAACTGATTGGCATCTTTTCCTTTCTCAGAGTCATTCTTCTGGTAGTGAAGTAATCAGGTATCTGATTTTGTTTTTCCCCACACAGTCAAAGGAAAGGCACCATTTGCTTCTTCCAAAAGATACCAAGAGAGGTGGCTGTCTTCAGTAGCTATTTAAAAAGACTGTTTCCTTTAGGAATTTGGGAATGGTTATTTTGTTCTGTTGCTCTCCCTATTGTTACTTGGGTCAGTGAACTGTGGTGATCAAGTTTTAGTGGTATTGAGCAACTATTTAAGGGGGGGGAAAGGCAAGGGGGGAAATAGAATTAGATTAATAATATGGAACTCAATTAGAAGCCAAGGAAATGTCAGATTACACATTTTGTGGAGCCAATTAGAGATACAACTGTGGTAATGGAGAATTTGAAAAAGAACCTTAGAGAACAAATAAAAATTAATGTAAAATATATGGATTTTGGCTTATACGTGAAAATAAAAATAAATGTAAGGGATATAATTGACTAAAAGGATGCAGTTTGTAGGCAGAATGTAGGAAGGCCAGGAGAGTGCTGCTTTCAGAGTCAGACTGTATAGGCTCAGGTCCTGGCTCTACCACATGCTCTGTGTTTCTGAGAAGAAATTGTCCAACCTCTCTGTAGAGTTTCCAGGGGGTTCTTATAACAAATTACCACAGACTGGGGGGCTTAACACAATTGATGTTTTTTTCTCTCACAGTTTCTGTCCCTGAAGTCCAAAGTCAAGGTTTTGGCTAGCCATACTCCCCCTGAAGGTAGAACCTTACTTTCTCGTTAGCTTTCAGAGGTTGCTGGCAATGCTTGGTGTTCCTTATCCCATGGCTTCACCATTCTAGTCTCTGCCTCCATCTTCACATAGCTTTTTTCCCCTTCTGTCTCTATGTCCAAATTCTCTCTTTTAAAAGAATACCAGTTTTTTTGCACATTAAGCACATGATACTGCTGTATGTGACCTCATCTTAACTTAGTTATCCTCATAAAGACCCTGTTTTCAATAAGGTCATGGTCACAGGCACAAGTTCTGGGTCAACAAGAATTTGGTGGGGATGGAGGGAGGCCTATTCAATTCTTATCTGTAAGATGTGGATAATGGTAGAATAGAATCTCAAAGAGAATATGAGGAGGATGTATTCAGCAGTGTAAGGCACCTGGTTGCTAGATGTCACTTTGGAGACACCATGTAGCTATCCAGGGAGACCACTGGCACTTCTGAAGATGGCACTGTCTTAGAGAATGTCTCCTGTTTTCCAATTGCCCTATGACTACTGCTGTGTAGACAGATGGAGCTCAGAAACAGGTCCTCTCTCAGTTGGTGAACCTTGGCTTAGACCAGGAGATGGAAAAATTTCTTTTTAAAAAAAATTTCAGATTAATATGAGGGTCTATATGATTAGGTTACAATATTTGCACTGGTTAGGTGAAGTCCCTGTTGTAACTGCATCCTACACCCAGGAGGTGTGCCATATACCCTTACATTATGCCCATTAGGTAGGAGTACCCTAATCTCCCCCTCCTCTCCTGTACCTTCTTCCTTCTTCCCCCCTCCCCCCAACTTGAATTAAATTGTGTTTTTCTCTTGTGTGGGATTTATCCACTTGTCTTCTGGCTTCATACTAGTGTTGAGTGCATTGCATACTTACTTTTCCATTCTTGTGATACTTTACTAAAGAGAATGTTCTCCAACTCTGTCTAGTTTAATACAAAAGGTGTAAAGTTTCCATCTTTTTTATAGCTGAATAATATTCTATAGTATACATATATCACAGTTTATTAATCCATTCATGGGTTGATGGGCACTTGAGTTGTTTCTACATCGTGACAATTGTAAATTGAGCTGTGATAAACAATCTAGTGCAAATGTCCTTATGATAAAATGATTTTTTTTTCTTCTGGCTACCCATTACTTAGTAAGGGGATTGGGTGATCAAATGGAAAGTCTTCGAGTTCTTTGAAGATTCTCCATACTTTCCGAAGAGGCTGTATTAGTTTGCAGTCCCATCAACAATGTAAAAATGTTCTCTTCCCTCCACATCCAGACCAGCATCTGCAGCTTTGGGACTTTGTGATGTGGACTGTTCTCACTGGGGTTAGACGATATCTCAGGATATTTTGATTTGCATTTCTCAGATGATTAGGGCTGATGAGCATTTTTTTCATATGTTTGTTTGCCATTTGTCTGTCTTCTTCAGAGAAGGTTCTGTTCATGTCTCTTGCCCAGTAATAGATGGGATTGTTTGTTCTTTTTTTGTTGATTAATGTGAGTTCTCTATAGATTTTGGTTATTAATCCTTTGTCAGATTTGTAACATGCAAGTATCTTTTCCCATTCTAAAGGTTGTCTGTTTGCTTTAATTTTTGTGTCCTTAGCTGTGCAAAAGCTTTTCAGCTTAATTACATCCCATTTGTTTGTTTTTTATGCTGTCGAAATTGCCACTGAAATCTTCTTCATAAAATTTTTCCCCAGGTTGACATCATCAGAAGTTTTCCCCATGCTTTCTTGTAGGATTTTTTTCATTTTGTGTCTTAGGTTTGAAAATTTTATCCATCTTGAGTCAATTTTTGTAAGTGGAGAGAGGTGTGGGTCCAGTTTCAGTCTTTTACATGTAGTTATCCAGTTCTCCCTGCGCCATTTATTGAATAGGGAATCTTTTCTCCAGTGTATGCTTTTGTTTGGTTTATCAAAGATCAGATGGCGATAAGAGGCTAGTTTCATCTCTAGGTTTTCTATTTTGTTCCATATGTCTGTGTGTCTATTTTTGTGCCAATACCATGCTGTTTTGATTACTGTGGACTTGTAATATAACCTAGTCTGGTAGAGTGATGTCTCTGGCTTTGTTATTACTAAGAATTGCCTTGGCTATGTGAAAAAATCAGGTTTTTTCCTGATTCCATACAAAACAAAACTATTTTTTTCAAGTTCTTCAAAGTATGATGTTGCTGTTTTAATGGGGATTGCATTAAATCTGTAGATTGCTTTGGGTAGTATAGACATTTTAACAATGTTGATTCTTCCCAGCCAAGGGCATGGTACATTCTTCCATTTGTTAATGTCTCCTGCTATTTCTTTTCTTAGGATTTCATAATTCTGTTTATAAAATCCTTCACCTCCTTTGTTAGGTATATCCCCAGGTATTTCATTTTCTTTAAAGCTATGGTGAAGGGTCTTATGTCCTTGATTTGCTTATCAACTTGACTGTTACTGGTGTATACAAAGAGTACTGATTTGTGGACATTGATTTTATACCTTTTGATGGTTATTATATTTCTTTTTTTTTTTTTTTAAATGTGTTTATTTTCCAGATAATGTTCTTGGACAGGGAGTGTAAGTCTGTTAGTTGGGGGAAGGGCAGGAGACACTATAGGTGGGCCCCGCCTGCTCCCCTGCTCCTAATGCAGGACTCGCCTCTGCTTCCTGAGCCCTGAAACGAGCTTGGCTTGTTAGGAACTCCTGGCTCCTCCTGAGTTATATTGAGAGGCTTCCTGGGTCAAGGCCATATCACAGGAAATGCAAACACGGGGGGGCAGCTGCTGTCATATGTGAGTCCCAGGGCCCAGCCAGATATTCTAGGGTCACAGGAAAGCTGATGGGAAGAGGGAGGATAGAGCCTTAGGGAGAAGAGCAGTCAGTTTACTCCTGGACATTAAGGCCATGTGGCACTCTGGGGGACGGGCTTACTTGCCTTAATCCAGTCTTTCCTCTTCTCATCCAGAGTCCAGATAGCAGGGAATACATAGCCGTGCCCAGCTGCAAGGAAGCTGTTACTCGGCCGCCATCTTGCTCCACCCTCAAGATGGTTATTATATTTCTTGATCGATCACTTCTAGGAGTTTTGTGGTTGAGTTCCTTAGGTTTTCTAAGTATAAGATCATATCATCGGCCAAGAGCAAAAGTTTGACCTCCTCTGCCCCCATTTAGATGCCCTTTATTTCCTTCTCTTACCTGATTGTATTGGCTAGAACTTCCAGCACTATGTTGAATCATAGTGGTGATAAAGGACAACCTTGTCTAGTTCCAGTTCTAAGTAGAAATGCATTCAGTTTCATTCCACTCAGTATGATATTTGCTGTGGGTTTGTCATAGATGGCTTCAATCAGTTTAAGAGATGTCCCATTCGGGCGGTGCCTGTGACTCAGTGAGTAGGGCACCAGCCCCATATACTGAGGGTGGCGGGTTCGAACTCTGGCCCTGACCAAACTGCAACAAAAAATAGCCGGTCTTTGTGGCGGGTTCCTGTAGTTCCAGCTACCCTAAGGCAAGAGAATCGCCTAAGCCCAAGAGTTGGAAGTTACTGTGAGCTGCCACATCACTCTACCAAGGGCAACAAAATGAGACACTGTCTCAAAAAAAAAGGTCCTGTCCATGCCGTTTTCTTAAGCGTTCTTGTTAGAAAAGGATAATAAATTTTGCCAAGGGCTTTTCCTGCATCTATTGAGAGGATCATTTGGTCTTTGCTTTTGTTCCTGTTGATGTGAATTACATTTATAGATTTGCATTTGTTAAACCAACCTTGCATCCCTGGGATAAAACTTACTTGATCATAATGTATAAATTTTTTAATTTTTAGCTATATTCTGTTTGCTAGGATTTTATTGAGTATTTTGGCATTGATAGTTTCATGAAATTGGTCTGTAATTCTCTTTTTTAGTTGGGTCCTTTCCTAGTTTTGGTAGCAGGTTGATGTTTGCTCTATAAAAATGTGTTGGAGAAGGTTCCTTCCTTCTCAGTGTTTTGGAATAGCTTCTGCAGTATAGGTACAAGCTCTTCTTTGATGAAAAGATATTATTAGATTTTTGTAGTGATGGTGTCTGTATAATAGATATTGAAGTGTACAGCCAGGAGTCACTTAACAATGGGGATACCTTCTCAGAAATGTGTTGTTAGGCAATTTGGTCACTATGTGAACATCACTGAGTGCACTCGGAAACCTAGACGGTAGTGCCTTCTACACACCTAGGCTGTATGGTACGGCCTGTTGCTCCTAGGGTACAAACCTGTACAGTATGTGGCTCTACTAAATGGGCAATGGTAGCACAGTGGTAAATATTTGCTTATTTAAACATGAAGTAGTAAAAATATGATACTATAATATTATGAGACCACTATTGTCTATGTAACATATTATTGACCAAAATGTCATTATTTGGCACATGGCTACAGTTGCTCATGATAAATGTCTGTGTTAATTAGCATAAATAACTGATTTTCAAAAGCTTCTCAGATATTAAACATTTTTGAAAATAAGCTTTTTTAAAAAGTATAACTTAGTACAGTGTCCCAATTAATTACATTTTAATATAGTATCAATTTATTAGACTAAATTGTTGATTTTTCATTTTTATATGTAGCTAAGCCATTTACCCAGCTGGTAAAAGATATGCAGCTTCATCGAGAAGACTTTGAAATAATTAAAGTGATTGGAAGAGGCGCTTTTGGTGAGGTAAGATAAAACTTCATTTTGTTAACTTGCGTACATTGTGAAAAGTGCAACAGTTCCCATTTTATCTTTTCATGGACCTATACATTGATTTGGGATGAGGTAATTATTGGTATCATTTGGAGAGTTTTTTTTTTTTCTTTAGTTTTTAAAATTCTTTTTGTAGGGGAGGGGATGGGAGTCTCACGATTTTACCCAGGTAGACCTTGAACTCCTGGGCTCTTTAACCTGATCCATCTCAGTCTCCATAGTTGGACTACAGGTGGGTGCCATGCCCACCTGGCTGGTTCTTGATGGAGAAAATCCAAAAGATAGAATGAAGAAGAGAAAACAAAAATAAACAGAAATCTTGTGACTGGTAGGTTAGCCTGAATAAGGTTGGGACCAGAAATAGTTTCTTACAAACATAAATAATAAAAATCCATTTTTAAATTTAATTTTGACATTTTCCTGGCATTTTCTAAAAAATGTAAGGAAGGTTAAATAACAGCATGATTTGTAGCCTGCCTGCCATTAGCACCTGTGCTGTTATGAGTCCAACAGGCTTGGTACAGCTGCCAGCAAGGGGAGGCAGGATGAGAGGGTGGTTAGGCTCCCTCCACAGGTTGTCAAACTGCCTCAGACGCTGTGGCACTGAATCACCTGAAGAGCTTGTTGCTTAAACTGGGACATATAGTAATACCTGTGATTAAGTTTGATCTTAAGCTTTCCTTGGCTGGAGAGCTTCATTGGTTACTGTGGAAAAATCAGACAATAAACTGATGCATGTCACATGGCAGCAGTGTTCTGCCTACAGCAAACCTACTGGACGTTATTACTACAGAGTGCTATAAAGCATGAGAATTTGTATATAGGGCATACGCATTTGTATGTAGGGCATACATTTTCTAGTGTACAACCATGAAAGAAAGCAAAGCGGTAATTTAATGAGATCTTCCTCTCTTAAGCGCTGTCCTTGTGAGTGATTCTTACCTGCGGAGTTGGGAAGAAGAAGCAGTCAGTGCCCTGGGGTGGCAGGAACCATGTTCCAATTTTAACTTAGCACCACCCTGGATCTAGGATTCAACCACCCAAATTCCACTTGGGGTATGATGGGATAGAGAGCTTTTTAAATTAAAAAAAAAAAAAAAAAAGGTTAAGTATAATCACATAGAAAATGCAAAGATCTAAGTGTACAGTTTGAGTTTTGACCAATGTATATGCCTGTGTTACCACCACTCCAGTCAATAGAGTATTTCTGTGCCCTAGAAAGTTCTCTGCTGTCTCTTTGCAAAAGCATCCCCTGCCCCAGACTCTACCTGTAACCAGTTAATGAATTTTTGATTGCCACCAAAAGGGAAGTTTTATTTAAAGGAGCCATAGGAAAAAACTTGAGTTACACATAAAATTAAAAATCTCTAAGCAGCAAGTAGTTTATTTGATGATGTGTGAGGCATGGATTTTGTTCTTCAGTGAGAGGAAAGAGAAAGTGTTACAATTAAAACCAGATGGCTTTGGTGGCACCTTTGGCTCAGGGGGTAGGGTGCCAGCCCCATATACCGCGGGTGGCGGGTTTAAACCTGGCCCCAGCCAAACTGCAACAACAAAAGAAATAGCTGGGCTTTGTTGTAGGCACCTGTAGTCCCAGCTACTTGGGAGGTTGAGGCAGGAGAATTGCCTAAGCCCAGGAGTTGGAGGTTGCTTTCAGCTGCGTGATGCCACAGCGTTCTATTGAGGGTAATAAAGTGAGACTCTGTCTCTACAAAAAAAAAAAACAAAAACAGATGGCTTGGCTCCCATAGCTCGGTGGTTAGGGCACTGGTCATATACACTGGGTCTGGTGGGTTCATACCCGGCCTGGACCTGCTAAACAACAATGACAACTATAACAAAAAAATGGCTGGGCGTTGTGATGGCCACCTGTAGTCCCAGCTACTTGTGAGGCGGAAGCAAGAGACTCGCTTAAGCCCAAGAGTTTGAGGTTGCTGTGAGCTGTGACACTATAGCATTCTACCAAGGGCAACATAGTGAGACTCTGTCTCAAAAAAAAAAAAAAGTTAAAACCAGATTTCATTCACTGTGTACTTTGCCTGACTTTCTGCCTTGTACCAGGCATAGGGCAGAGGCCCCACAGAGCTGTGCAGGCACATCCTTACCAACCTCAAGTGTGTTAGGAGAGGCAGGAAGAGGCACACCAGGGGAGACAGCGATTAGGGAAAATGAAAGGATGAGAGAGAAAACTATTTTGTCAAAATAGTTTGTAGTCGTTTGTAGTGGTCTTCTTTACCAAATAACTGAATGTAAAAAACAGTTTTATGAGTTTCAAAAAAGATAACATCGGCCCCCTTTCAGGTTCCTGCCCAATTAAGGGAATACATCCTTCTTGCCCAGGCCTTTGCTCCTCTCCCTTCACTCCCTCTCCAGGCTTTAGCAACTCTTAAGTGCCCCCAACCCTGAGATGTCCCTTGGCATCTATGCTGTCAACCAGTGTCCTTTCAGGATCCTGGTGGGTTCCATAGGTAATGTCAGTTATCACTCTGAGACCTCCCCAGTCCTTTCAACCTGGTTTCAGGCTTTCTGCCCCTGAAAACACCAAGGAGTGACAAAAAGTAGGATTGTCTTAATCAATATTGGGGCTAGATGTGTTCTTCACATATAGTTATAATTAAATAATTTTTTTAAATGCTAACCCAGGAGAAGGCAAGGGTCTGCAGTGAAGCACAGATACATTGTCCTTGCAGCCCCCAACCAGGAGCTAGCAGAGTCCAGAACTATGCACACCACTGGTATACATTTGAGTGCTGTGAGCATAGGAAGTGCACACCTCAAAATTGCAACCCCCACACAGAGGTGAGAAAAACATTTCTAGATTATTTACATAAGATGCAGGATATTTAGGATATTGCCCTTTTGTAGATCATAATAGTTTTGAAAGTACCTTCTCAATATCTTGGGCACAGCCCAGTCTAGGAAGTTCCCTTGATGCTGGCAACCCCTCTGGAAGGGTTGCCAAGCTAATTCAGGGTAGTGCCAGAAGTATGCCTGGAGCATAGCAGCAGCCAACAGTTCCTTGGGCCGTGTGCGTGTGCGACACTTCCCACCTGCATCAGTGCACACTGGATCCTTCTAGCTGCTGATTGCACCACTCACATAGCTATTGCTCCATTGGAGAGATGAGAAACAGAGTCCCAGAGCAGTAGGCTGTGATCTCATAGGTGGACTATGGTAGGCTAGACTTGAATGCCCCCACCTGACCAAAGCCTGTGTCCATTCTGCCCTGTCCTCTCTTTTATTCCTAGAAATGCTTTCAGACTAACAAACTTTGCTTGGAAATGGTTTAAAATTATCAGAATACTTGTATGAATAGAATGGTTCAAGGAACACCAGTCTCACCCTAGATTTCCTTTTGTTAACATCTTATCCTCTTGCTGTATCATTTGTGATTGTGTTTTCCTTTGCGGGTCTTAACCTCAGTTTTTCCTGAACTCCTGAGAGTAAGTTGCCTATGTGAAGTGAGGCCCTTTACTGGTTACAGGCACCTTGGAGATACTGCAGGCTCAATTCAGATCATCTCAGTAAAGCAAGTATCACAATAAGCAGGTCATATGATAGTCTATTAAGTGTGAAGAGGCATTATGTCTAAAAAATGTGTATATCTTCATTTAAAAATTCTTTATTATTAAAAAATGTTAGTGACCATCTGAGCCTTCACATATCATAATATGTTTTACTGGTGAAGGATGTTGCCTCAGTCTTGATGGCTGCTGACTGATCAGGGGTGTGGTTGTTAAAGGCTGGGGTAGTTTATTAAAATAAAAAAGCAATTAAGTTTGCTATGTGGATTAACTCTTCTTTTCACAAAGGATTACTCTGTAGCATGTGCTGCTGTTTGATAGCATTTTGCCAACAGCAGAACTTCTTTGAAAATTAGGGTCCTTCCTCTCATACCTTGCCACTGCATAATTAAGCTTATGGAATATCCTGAGTCCTTTGTTGTCATTTCAGCAATGTTTAACATCTTCACCAAAAGTAGATTCCATCTAAAGAACCACTTTCTTTCCTCAGCCATAAGAAGCAACTCCTCATCTCTAAGTTTTCTCATGAGATTGTAGCAATTCAGTCACGTCTTCAGGTTCCACTTCTATAATAATTGTAATTCTCTTGCTGTGCCCACCACAACTGCAGTGACTTCCTCTCAGAAGTCTTCAACCCCTTGAAGTCTCCTGCGAGGGTTGGAATCCACTTCTTCCAAATTACTGTTGATACTGATAGTTTGACCTCCACCCATGAATTACAAATGTTCTTACTGGTATCTAGAATGGTGAATCCTTTCCAGAAGGTTTTCAGCTTACTTTGCCCAGATTCATCAGAGGAGTCACTGTCTATGCCAACCTTTTGAAGAATATTATTTAAATAATAAGAGTTGAAAGTCAAACTTTTCCTCCATTCACGGGCTACAGAATAGATAGTGTATTAACAGGCATGAAAACAACATTCATCTCCTCATACATTTCCATCAGAGCTCTTCAGAAAATATTAAATATTTCATTACCACTTCAAGCGCATTGTCAAGGAGTGGTACTATTTTGAAAGGAATCTTTTTTTTCTGCACAAGGTCAGTAGCTTAAAATAGTCAGTAAACCATGCTGTAAACAGATATGCCATCATCTAGCCTTTGTAGTTCTAGAGCACAGACAGAATAGATTTAGCATCATTCCTAAGGACCCTAGGATTTTCAGAATGGTAAATGAGCAGTGGCTTCAGTATAAAGTCACCATCTGTGTTAACCCTGAGCAGCTTGCCCTTTGAAACCAGAAGTTGACTTTTCACTAGTTTGCATGTCCTAGATGGTGTCTTCCAATATAAGGTGTTTCATCTACACTGAAAATCTATTGTTTAGTGTAGCCATCCATCGGTTATTCTTAGCTAGATCTTCCAGGTAACTTCCTATGGTTTTATTTATCAGCATTTGCTGCTTCATCTTGCCTTTGTATGTCATAGAGATGGCTTTTTTCCTTAAACCTCATGAGCCAACCTCTGCTAGCTTCCAACTTTTCTTCTGCAGCTTCCTCACCTTTCCAGCCTTCACAGAACTGAAAAGAGTTAGGGCTTAAGGAAATGTCATGGTTGGTTTGATAGTTTATCAGACCACTCAAACTATCTTCATATCACCAATAAAGGTATTTCATTGTTTTATTAGTGTGTTCACTAGAGTAGCTCTTTTATTTTCCTTTAGGGACGCTTTTTTTCTTTTTGGTTTGTTTATCTATAAAGGTTTAATTGTACACAACGGGGAGGACACTCAGTTCTTCTTGGCAGCTGCTTTTCTCATGGCTTCCAGGACATTGGTCAGCCCCTCCCAGTTCCTCTTGGTGTAGATGTGTGTTCCCACCCTTTTCTTTCTTTTTTTTCCATGGTATAAAAGTATTTAATAAGCAACACATCAGTACAGAAAAACACATCGCTTACATAGCTTATCCTTTAAAACCAGAATACTCAGTGAAAAATCAGTACAGACTCTTTTTACTTAAAAAAAAAAAAAAAAAAAGAAGGTACTCACTGGAATTGAATTACTATGTTTTTTTCTTCTTTTTAGAGATGTGACACACGTGTTTTCTGATCAGTAATATTCTACCAGGCCTTGTGTTAAACCAGAGCAGACAGAGGACCAGAAAACTTTTTACTAGCCCCTACCCATGCTGAACTCGACCAATAGAACACCATCTTGGTAGGAGAGATTCTGACAGAAAGAAATTTGAGTCTCTACCTACCCAATAGAAAACCTAATAAACTGGTTTATACAGAAAGGATTTTTAGCCAACATGCACAAACACATTTAATATGCTATAAAACAGGATGCCTTTTAGTCATTTTCTAGCACATAGTACACATTCATCAGTGCCCAGTAAAATAAGAATGAATGCCAGCATAGAAAGTATTTTTGCCTACATACATATAGCACAAACAACTAAGCAACAACATATAATACTTTGATCTTTAAGTGGGTAATCATGGAAGTTCCAAGATCATATCCATTAGGTTGGCCTGAGTATTTCATCTATAAAAATATATTTTTTAAAAAATAATGCTTAAAAGAGGCTTCTAGAAACAGTGGGACTACATCAGGACCAGCAGAAAATAGTGATACAAGGACTGCAGATGTTAAGATTGGGAGTTGATTTTCGTAGATACTTTTTAGGTAAAGGACATCTCTTTCAGTTAATTCCTATAGGGCAAGCTGTGATCATAGGAGATTCAGGAATCTCAAGATGTGCAGCTACCTTTAATAACACCCTAAATAAATACTCAAAAATCCCATTGATGCTGAAGGACTAAAACTTTGACCCATGTGAAAAATAACTGTGAATGCACAAAAAAATTCATGCAAAGCTTGCTGGGACAAATAGGGTTCGTAATGGTAGGTTATTCCACACTGTTTACACAGCAACACATGCTGGGGAAGGGGCTTCCAGGTGGAATGCCTGAAGTGAAGTCTGATTCAGAAGCACCTGTGTGAAAGATCTTATTGGGGTGGGAGGGAGGGAGTTCTAAGTTTAATGAATATGAGAAGTCGTTACAGGAGAACCAGGTCCTGGAGGGTAGGTCATTTTGATTTTAATCCATCAATACTTCATGTGAATGCAGGATATATTCTGTTACCATTAGCTGAACCTATTGGCCTCTTGCGCGGGTGACATCCACAATGATTCCATTCATTGGTGGGGTGTAGGTAGGACCTAGTGCCACAGATTGTTCTGGGAAATTGGCACAGAAGATGCTTTGCACAATGAAGTTACCACTAAACCAGACCCTGGCCGCCTTTTTCTGCTCTGTAGTCCAGAAACATTTCTTTAAAAGCCAGAAAATCCATAAATGTGAGCAGCATGTAGAATATGTCACTAGCCACTTCATCTTTATGGTGCTGTAACATTGTTGTGAAAGCGGCCATGTTAAATCCAGGGATCCACTCTAGCAGCTGTTCTACAATGTACTTTTCTACCAAAGAAAAGTATTCATTAAAAAAAGGAGTATAGGTGAGTTTATTCTCTTCTGTGTCTTCAAATTCCTGGTAGTACTTCTCCACGAAATTTCTCTGTAACAACTGGAACTCATCATCCATAATGATGTCTTCTAAATATCCAACCACAGCATCAAATTCTGTATCAGAGGAGGAGGAAAAGGACAGCACAAAGCTCTCTTCTTCAAAGGCCATCCATTAGTGCTGCTGCCACACCCACCTGTGCAGGCAAGTTGGGCTCCTACCGGGGCCACTGCTCTGCAAGGTCCCAGCCTGCTTCAAGGTTACTGCAGTCAGCTGGCCTGGAGGGACCTAGCTACCTGGGCCTCACCCCACCCAGCTGGGTCAGCGCCTGTGCTTGAGGCTCTACATCAGGCTCCCCAGCTGCGGCCACTCACCAGCCCAGCCAGGCTGCTCTGCACGCTGCCACCATCATTGCAGCCCTTAGTCCAGGCGTTAGTTACCAACTCCACACCCTTTTCTTGATCAACTTGAGGCCCATTTGTCCCTGGATTCCTCAAGCAATTACATGATATGCTGCTCACACAGAGTGAAGCCACACACCTTTCAGATTTTGTCACACGTGAACTTGGTGTTTTTGGTTAGGTGCTTGTGGCAGCAGCTATGCCTCAACTTGGCTCATGTTCTTGGTCACCTTTTGGTCCTTTTTGAGGCCCACAGCCATAGGTTAACACAGAGCCATGGCTGAAGACAGCGTTTGGGATTTCTGATGACTGCTGCAGCAGACACAGTGGCTCATGCCTCCAATTCCAGCACTTTGGGAGATGAGATGGGCATATTGTTTGAACTCAGGAGTCCAAGGCTGCAGTAAGCTATTATACCACTGTATAGTAGCCTGGATATTAAAGAGAAACCCTGTCTCCTTTAAAAAAAACAAAGGTAGATATCCCAGCGTCCCATGTGGTGCCTGGCCCTTTTGCTACGAGGGAGGTGGCTGGCTGGGGAGAGCTGACAGGGAGCCCTGTGATGGAGGGCTGGTGTCTGACCCTCAGCAGGCTCTGGGATTACATCGGGGCACGTTCACTGTGGAACCCCTATCATCACCAAGGGAAGACTACGTAACTGAGACAGTCATAATGTATTCTTTAAAAGCCTATGTCTAAAGAGTGTCCGAAGCCTCAAATTCTAAAATACAGAATTAAAAAAACAAACTCATCGCCTAGGATTGTTGTGAGGATTAAATGAGAATACAAGATAAATTGTTTTGCATGGTTACTGCCACCTAAGAAGTGCTCGGTGATATTAGCTCTCATGAGTACTTGATGGTGTTATTTATATGATATTTAGAAAGATAGGGAAGTAAATAATGCTATTTAGGAACTCTTTGTTCCATGTCTGCTGCATGCTATTGGCAGCCAAAAAATACAGAAGCTACCATCACTGCCATTGGGTTGTGTACAGTGCCATAGTAGGAACTTGGGCAAAATGAATGATTGGGGTAGAATGTGCCAGACATGGTGCAGACATCATGTCAAGTCTAGGTAGTGATGGAAGAGCTCTTTCAAGATTGGGCAGAAGACTTCCTGAAAGAGGTGGTACTTAGAATTATGCCTTGACGTACATGGCCAACAGCTAACATGTACTCATATCACATGACTTAGTTGGTCCTCACACCTGTCTCAGGAGGCCAGTCCTGTATCTTAATCCTCTTTGTGGAAACTGAGGCACAGGGTGGCACCTGTGGCTCAGAGAGTAGGGCGCCAGCCCCATATACCATGGGTGGCAGGTTCAAAACTGGCCGGCCAAAATGCAACAAAAAAAAAACCAGGCATTGTGGCAGGCACCTGTAGTCCCAGCTACTCGGGAGGCTGAAGCAAGAGAATCGCCTAAGCCCAGAAGTTGGAGGTTGCTGTGAGCTATGACATCACAGCACTCTACTGAGGGCGACCAAATGAGACTCTGTCTCTAAAAAAAAAAAAAAGAAAGAAAGAAAAGAAACTGAGGCACAAAGAGGTGAATTTGCCAGAGTTACTCTCTAGACCTCACGTAGTCATTACCCACGAAGAAGATTCTAGATACCAGAATAGTGGGTGCCAAAGTAGAAATAAGAGTTCTGGCGGTGGGAGGGCAAGTGGGATGAGCACCAGGTGGGGCTTTGGAGACCTACTGTAATGAGTTTTAAAAGGTGAGCTTTAAAAAAGAATGTTTTTGATAACATATTTGTATGTATTTATTGGCTACATGTGATACTTTATGACATGCATAAAATGTGTGATGTCCATTCAGGGTGTCCCTCACCTCACACATATGTCACTTCCATGTGTGAAAACATTTCAGGTCCTTACTTCAAACTGTTTTGAGATGTGCAGTCCACTCTACTGTGCCATCAAACATTTGAACTGTTCTTCTTTTTTTAAATGAAAATCTCCACACATAACCCAGAGTAGAGGACAGTGAGACCCCATGTGCTCTTCACTCAGTACTGAAGTTTTTGAATAAGAGCCAGGTGCCTTGAGCCAGGTGCTTCTAGTTGCAGGGGTGTTAAAAATCAAGTTTCAACACATTAAAAGGCAAATATTTATGTAGAAAACTTAACTTTTCCTTCACAGCTAATCTCCTAAGCTTCCCAGGAGATGATCAAGATTTTTCACTCTAGTTAACATTAACATGTGCCAGCCTTTTTTTGTTCCATCAACTAAAGTTTTGTTATACTCACATTTGTAATCCAGGTTGCTGTTGTCAAAATGAAGAACACCGAGCGAATTTATGCCATGAAAATCCTCAATAAGTGGGAGATGCTTAAAAGAGCAGAGGTAAAGTATGGAGTATTAAAAAATAAATAAAAATGGGGTTTTATGTGAGCAAAAATTGACAGTGAAGCCCAGGCGGGTAAAAACTGCAGTCACCTCACAAACCTGGGACTGCCTTCCTTGCCGGAGTGAGCTGCTGTTCGTCAGTAAGGTGCCAGTATCCTTGTGGGTATCTGATACTCTCCCCATTGGCATTTACTCATACCAGACACCGTGTTGGAGAGGACACCCTCAAGTACGTTGGCCAGAGTTTTGTTCACTGTAAAGGCATATTAAGACCTTCATGGATGTTTTAGGCATTTGTTGAGGTTCCGCTCCATATGCAAAAGGAATTAAGAATTTAGAGCCTGCTTACATACAGAAATGTTTTTATATACTCACTTAGAGCAAAAGTAAAGATTGTAAATACAAGTAGATTACTATGCTTGGCAGTCTTGGATCCCTTTTTCTTAGTTCAGTGTCAGTCTTTGTAGTGGCTGTTTCATGCCCCTGACCCTGTCTCTGCAGCCCCACGCTCAGCCTCTGGTCTCCCTTATACCTATCTGAGAGAGGATTGGCGTGCTGGTCATCCCAGTCTCTTCCTCTGGCCATCTCTAGTTTCGGTCCTCACCTATGCTCTGTCTTCTCTTCTGCCTTGGAGCCAAGTACCCTTCCTGGCCAGTTCCTTGCTGCTTCATCCTTTCAGATCTGCTTCATTCCTCTCAGCTGACTCCCTCCTCTGCCAGAAGGCTCTTAGTTCCTGTGGTAGTGGCTTGTAAGCACCCTGTGTCTTTTGGACTTGTCTGAGCCAAGTCTATGCTGGCACCACTGTGGCTGCTCTCCAGGACTGCTTGGCCTTGCAGCCAGGTGCTTCTAGAGATGAACAGATATAACTACCTCTTCCCTTTGGAAAGTCTTTAGTTTCTAGCGTCCTTTATCCTATCATTCACACCCTCCTGGAAATTTTAGGTGACACTTTCATCTTTCATTCTAGAATTCTTTTTTTTGAGGCTCTGTCTCAAAAAAAAAAAAAAAAAAAGTAGCTGCCACACTGGGCAGATAATGTAATTATTAATTCAGGTCAGTCTCTCCTGAGCTCC
Organism: Arctocebus calabarensis; assembly: GCA_963573935.1. Lineage (NCBI taxonomy): Eukaryota > Metazoa > Chordata > Mammalia > Primates > Lorisidae > Arctocebus > Arctocebus calabarensis. Next base: position 2,568 of record CAUYON010075438.1, on the reverse strand, counting down.
ATCCAGGCTTTATTTATTTGTTTATGACAGGGTCTTGCTCTGTTGCGCAGGCTAGAGTACAGTGACAGCATCATAGCTCACTGCATCTTTAAACTCCTCAAACTCTATATTGATCTTCCTGTCTCAGCCTCCCGAGTAACTGGAACTACAGACATGTACCACCATGTCTGGCTAATTTTTCTATTTTTTTTAGAAATGAGTTCTTACTTTTGCTTAGGCTGGTCTCAATTCCTGGCCTCAAGTAATCTTCCCACCTGCACCTCCTAAAGTGCTAGGATTATAGGCATGACCCACCTCAGCCAGCCCATCAGGTTTTTGTTAACTTGATGGGCGTTCTCACTTCAGCATCCCTCTGGCACCTCAAAGTCATGTATGACCTGTTCCTTTTCCTAATCTGTCCTCATTTCTTCTTTCTGTATTGTGGCATCCAGTGCAAAGTCTTATGCCCCTTTATTGCTCAACAGATGAATGTTGGCTGACAAAGTTATCACCATTTTGCAGTCACCTGGACTCAAAACATTGGTAGCCATGACTGCTTCAACCATTTAGTTAGTTTCATAGCCCTCAAGTTGCACACAGAGTCTTTGCTCCTTCCTTCCCTTTTTCCCTTGGTACTCTTCCTCTCCGTCCTCACTACCTCATGCTTCTTCAAGACCCTATCCCCAGAACCTCTAACCCCTAGCCCAGCAGCCCTAACACCCCTCCTAGAACTGCGGCAACTTGAGAACATCACCGAAGCTATTTTTTAATGGAGAAAAAAGTAGCCACTGTTACATAAAGTTTGTGGATGTATAAGGTGTTTGGTATTTACCGAAATGTCATGGTGAGTAAGTAAATTTTTAGAGTGAATATTGCTGATTTCATTTCAGTCTGGTAACACAGATCCATTATAATTGGCATACTCAGAGAAGTCCAAGAATGTCTGCAAGTCATGATGATTATCCTAGATTATATACAATGGGGTACACATATGTGTGTGAGTTATATAAAATTATATATTATTATATATATAATGCTAGTTGTAAATAATTTATCTTTTTATTAATAGATTTATTTTAAATTTTACAACATTGACTTGTAAAAACATTTTTTTAAGCATGAATTAAACAAGAGATCAGGCAGTAGAACAGTCACTAAATAGTGTAAGTCCATAGCTTTTAGGCCAAACTAGGTCAAAAAACTGTCCTTTAAGTGGGCCCTTGTAGTTGGTGTGGCCCTTGGCAAAGGGAGTCCAGTGGCTCCAGACCTGCTTGTCTCTGCACATCTGGACCTTAGAAGCTGATCGTTGACTCCTCCTTGTATTTATTTAATTATTTATTTTTATTTTAACTTTGTTGTTGTTGTTGGGGATTCATTGAGGGTACAAAAAACCAGGTTACACTGATTGAATTTGTTAGGTAAAGTCCCTCTTACAATCGTGTTTTGCCCCCAAAAGGTGTATCACACACCAAGACCCCACTCTCTCCCCTCCTTGTATTTAAATGAGTAGAATTAGGATATATCTACCACAACCAATTTGTTTTGAAAGGAAACTCCTTTAAAATTTAGAAAAGAAAACCTTATGGAAAAAAATGAATTACTAAGTTTGCCTTGAGACTTTTTTTTTTTTCTTTTTTGAGGCAGAGTTTCATTCTGTTGCCCTGGGTGGAGTGCTGTGGCATTATAGCTCACAGCAACCTCAAACTCCTGGACTCAAGAGATACTCTTGCTTTATTCAGCCTCCTGAGTAGTTGGGAGTACAGGCACTGCCACAATGCCTAGCTAATTTTTATATTTTTAGTAGAAATGGGGTTTTGCTCTTGCTCAGGCTAGTCTGGAACTCCTGAGCTCAGGAGATCCACCTGTCTCTGCCTCCCAGAATGTTAGGATTATAGGCACACGGCCCATAATCCTAACATTGAGTGGGTGTGACTTGGGCTCCAGTGCCTTGCCAGCTGGCCTCTGTGGTTGTACTTTTTTTTTTTAAGGCCTCCCCCCATTACTTGTTATGATTGTACTGCCAGGGGCTCTAAGACTCTTGTTTGGTCATATTTCACTTAAATATAAGAAAGAGTTTAAATCTTGTTTATATACTCAATAAAGAGGAAATTTTATTATAATTATGCCAGAGACTAATTACTTTTGAATGGAAGGTGCAGCCTATGTATTAAGGCTCACTTTTTTTTTTTTTTTTTTTTTTTTGAGACAGAGCCTCAAGCTGTCACCCCGGATAGAGTGCTGTGGCACCACAGCTCACAGCAGCCTCCAATTCCTGGGCTCAAGCGAGTCTCCTGCCTCCGCCTCCCAAGTAGCTGGGACTATAGGCGCCCGCCACAACCCCTGGCCATTTTTTGGTTGCAGCCGTCATTGTTGTTTGGTGGGCCCG
>CAUYON010075437.1:0-11875 GCA_963573935.1 Arctocebus calabarensis | reverse complement strand
CCCCGGCCGAACTACATCAAAAATTAGCTGGACGCTGTGGCTGGCACCTGTAGTCCCAGCTACTTGGGAGGCTGAGGCAAGAGAATCGCTTGAGCCCAAGAGCTGGAGGTTGCTGTGAGCTGTGACTGCACAGCACTCCACCAAGTGCGATAGAGTGAGACTCTGTCTCCACAAAAAAAAAAAAAAAAAAAAATGCTGGGTGCCCATAGCTCAATGGTTAGGGTGCCAGCTACATCCTCTGGGGCTGGTGGGTTTGAAGCCTGCCTGGGCCTGCTAAACAAGAAAAAAAAAATAGCCAGGTGTTTTGGCAGGCACCAGTATTCCCAGCTACTAGGGAGACAGAAGCAAGAGAATTGCTTGAGCCCAAGCGCTTGAGGTTGCTGTGAGCTATGACGTTATAGCACTCTACCAAGGGTGACAAAGTGAGATGAAAGAAAGAAAAAGGAAGAAAGAGCAATGGCTGTAACCTAATTGTTTGTACCCTTATATTAATCTGAAATTGAAAAAAGAAAAAGAGAGACAGGGAAGGAGGGAGAAAAGGAAGGGAAAAAAGAAAGAAGGAGAGAGGGAGGGAAAGAAAGAAAGAAAAGAGAAAGAAAGAAGGGAGGGAGGGAAGAAAGGAGGAAGGAGGAGAGGTCATGCAGGACACGAGAGGATGCAATGGGAAGAACACAGCATCACTGCAATGATGTGACTGGCAAAGACGAGTAACTTGAATGTAAACATGAGAAAACGGAGAAACCTGTATTCGCTAGCTATTGCCGTGTAAAACATTACCCCCAAACTTTGTAGATGAAAACAACACTTACTCTCCTTCACAGTTTCTATGGGTTAGGAATTTGGGAGCAGCTTGGATGGGGGGCCCTGGCTTGGCTCGGTTGTGATCATGCTGGAGGATCCACTTCCAAGGTGGCTCTTGCATGGGTGGCAAGTGAGTGCCCACTGCCGGCGGGAGGCCTTGGCTCGCTTCCACGTGGGCTTCTCCACAGAGCTCTTTGAGTGTCCTCATTATACAGCGACTGGCTTCCCCTAGAATTCTGACTTAGTCTCTCGGATTTTGCTTAAAAGTACTTTAAGCACAGATATTTAGGGGTTTTGTAGCACAATTCTTTAACTCTGGTCATTTCTTTTTTTCATTTCCTTTTTATTTATTTTTATTTTTTAATTTAAACATCTTTTTAGAGAGAACATCAGGGTAGATGATCATCTACTTGATCAACCTCAACGTCCTGAGCTCAAGGGATCCTTTTGCCTCAGCCTCCCAAGTAGCTAGGACCACAGGCACATACTACCATGCGTGGCTAATTTTTCAATTTTTTTGTAAAGATGAGGTCTTATTATGTTGCCCAAGACAGTCTTGAACTCCCGACTTCAAGCAGTCCTTTTTCCTCAGCTTCCCAAAGTGCTGTGAATACAGCCATGAGTTACCACACTTGGTCAACTCCAATAATTTTTTAGCTGATTTCTCCTATAAAAATCTTAGTGCTTCAAACTCAAGAAACACAGAAAAGTCCGAAGGAAAAAAATTAAGCATCACCTATTATCTAATTATCTGTCACCATTTTTTCTTTTTTTTTTAGAAACAGGATCATGCTTCATCACCCAGGCTTGAGTACAGTGGTTTCTAGCTGTGTTGCCCAGGCTGGTCTCAAACTCTGGCCTCAAGTGATCCTCCTATCTCAGCCTCCCAAAGTGCTGAGATTATAAGCATGAGTCACTGTGCCTGGATTGCCTGTCAGTATTTTGGAGTGTAACTTTCTGGTCTTTTTTTCTGTGTATACATATGTCCTATATCCACACATACTTAAAAAAAACACAAACAGGATATTATACTATTTTTCAATTATACTATATTTTTATTTTAAATGCTCATAAATATACCAATAATATTATTCTAAATATATTATATAATTTATGATGTATATAAATATAAATATTATTGTAAAAGAAATTGCTTACCTGTTTTACGCTTCAAGTAAACAATGAAGCTGAGAGTCAACCAAGTTTTGCCTGGCTCCAAAGCCTGTACTCTTTCTTCCTGCCCCCCTCTCAGTCCCAAAGCAGGACAAAACAATGCAGAGTTTTTTCCTCACTCATCAAAATGTACGAATAACAGCAATGATGCTTGCCAGGTATGCAGTTCTTTGCATTTCCCTGCACCCATTCACACAGGTCATTCCAGGATCTAACAAAGAGGTGTGTTTTTGTTGTTGTTTGTTTCTGAGACAAAGTCTCATGCTGTCACCCTCGGTAGAGTGCTGTAGCATCGCTACTCACAACAACCTCAAACTCTTGAGCTTAAGTGATTCTCGCCTCAGCCTCCCAAGTAGCTAGGACTATAGGTGCCCACCACAACACCCGCCTAGTTTTTTTTGTTGTTGTTGTTGTTGTAGTTGTCATTGTTGTTTGGCAGGCCCAGGCTGGATTCAAACCCACCAGCTCCAGTGTATGTGGCTGGCGCCCTAACCCCTGAGCTACAGGGACCAAGCCAGAGGTGTTTTCTTTTTTAGTGCACCACCTTCAACCATTGAATTTTACATAGCCAATAATTATGTCTCTATTTCATAGCATTTCTTATAGCTTTATTTAAAATAGTGCTGCATGGTTTATCACTGGCCTCTTTTGAAGTGATGATGGGATAGGTCAATGTATCAGCCATTTGATCAATATTTGAATATCCACTGTGCACAAAATTCTGCATCTCAAAACTCTTGAGAGTGCAAAAATGCAAATGCTAATTCCTAGCCAGGAATTACTCTGCAATTAAACTAAAGAGAGCAGATAAATATCAATAGTAATACACAGTAACCTCAGTGTATGTACTCAGTGGTGGTGGCCAGAGGGAAGAGGGGCTACCCTGGGCTTTATCCTCAGGAAGATTTCATCAAGAAGTACAAACTAAGCTGGGCATGGTGGCACCCACCTGTAGTCCCAGCTATTCAGAAGGCTCAGGCAAGAGGATAGCTTAAGCCCAAGAGTTTGAGGTTGCTGTGAGCTATGACAACAGGCATTCTAGCCTGGGCAGCAGAGTGAGACTCTGTCTCAAAAAAAAAAAAAAAGTAGGAACTTTAGCTCAACCTCCAATGATGAATAGGACATACACGGAACAGATCACATCAAGGAAAAAAACTATAATAAAAATGCCAGGACTGGGCTCGGTGCCTGTGGCTCAACGGGCTAAGGCACCAGCCACGTACACCTGAGCTGGCGGGTTCAAATCCAGCCCGGGCCCGCAAAAACAACAATGATGGCTGCAACCAAAAAAAAAATGGCCGGGCGTTGTGGTGGGCGCCTGTAGTCCCAGCTACTTGGGAGGTGGAGGCAGGAGACTCACTTGAGCCCAGGAATTGGAGGTTGCTGTGAGCTGTGATGCCACAGCACTCTATCCAAGGTGACAGCTTGAGGCTCTGTCTCAAAAAAAAAAAAATGCCAGGACTGGAATGCTTTAGATATGTGTAGTAGAGAGTGAAAAAATGAGAGTGGCTAGGAGGTGAAAAAGAGAAAAATAAGTAAGAAGTTAGACCAGAGAGCAGTTGTGGAGAGCCTTGAATGCATATCCTGAATAAATTTTATTAAATGGGAAGAAACTGAGTTGGATGAGAGGCCCTAGATGAAAATGAGGATGTAGGGTCTTTTGTAGATAACTCCCGGGAGCTGAAAGGTGGGGGAGGCAGAGTAGGGAAAGCAGATGGGAGGGTGAGCATAAAGGGTCAAGTAAAGTTATTAAAGTTATTGGGAGAAGTTGTGCAAACTTGAAGGGTAAAGAAATAGTGCTAGCAGGGATGAAAAAACAGAAAATGATAGAATAACAAAGCGAGTTTTCCAATTAGGTGAAGGGGCATAGAATCCAGAACACAGATGTTGATGAAGTTCACGACACACTTGAACCTATAGTTAAACTTCTGTGGCACGTGGGTGTGGTGGCTCACGCCTGCAATCCTAGCACTCTGGGAGGCCAAGGTGGGTATCTCATCTGGGCTCGGGAGTTTGAGACCACTCAGAACAAAGCAAGACCCCCGTATCTACTAAAAAATAGAAAAACAAGGCAGGTGCAGTGGCACATGACTGAAGTCCCAGCTACTCAGGAGGCTGAGGCAAGAGGATTGCTTGAATCCAGGAGTTTGAAATTGCTGTGAGCTATGACACCACGGAACTTTACCCAGGGCCATAGAGTGAGACTGTCTCAAAAAAAAAAAAATTAAATAAATAGAGACTGATAGATCAAAGGACAAATACAGAAGAGGCAGAAATGCTGAGGAGAACACAGACCTGCAAAGGTGATTCCATTCCCAAAGCCCCTTTATTAGGGACCATTTCCTACAGGTGAGTTAGCACTCTTTGGGGGATGGATAAGTTCCTCCCATTTACAGAGAGGGCAGAGGCACTCCAGACCTTTGTTTTGCCTTCCTCTATGACCTTGGAATTCTCAGGGGCTAGGATTACCTAGCTTCCCAGCTAGCATTATCCAGTAGAATTTTCTGTGATTATAGAAATATCCTATTTTTGCACTTTCCCATATGGTATCTACTAACCACATGTGGCTTTTTTTTTTTTTGAGACAGAGCCTCAAGATATCACCCTGGATAGAGTGCTGTGGCCTCACAGCTCACAGCAACCTCCAATTCCTGGGCTCAAGAGACTCTCCTGCCTCCGCCTCCCAAGTAGCTGGGACTACAGGCGCCCGCCACAATGCCCGGCCATTTTTTGGTTGCAGCCGTCATTGTTCTTGGTGGGTCCAGGCTGGATTCGAACCTGCCAGCTCAGGTGTACGTGGCTGGCGCCTTAGCCCGTTGAGCCACAGGCACCAAGCCCACTTGTGGCTTTTGAGCACTTGAAGTTTGGCTATTGAGACTGAGGAACTAAATTTTAAAGTTTCATTTAATTTAATTAATTTAAATTTAAATAGCCACAAGTGACTAATAGCCTCATTCAGTAGAACAGCTATTGAATGGTTCCTTTCTCCTGAATAAGGAAAAAGATAAGACCTTCCACAGGAGTGGAGGAGAGCAAGGGGTCAGATAGAAGACTCGGTGCTGCGAGGAACAGGTTTTCCCAGTATCTACTCTGGATGACTCAGCCACGAGTAGGTTTAGTAGTCTCAAAAGTTCCACATTCACATTTTGCTCATAATAAGCAAACTCACAAAGATCAAGTATTTTGGAGAACTTTTTTTATAACCAAATGCTGAACATTCTTTCACCTTAGGACAGTCCTGTCCTTAAATCTATATATCTGGGATGCAGAATTACCTCGTCCAAAGATACCTAATGAGGAGATGTTTTGGAAACACAGGAGACAGCTTCAAACTCCTGTTCCTCTTTTGTGTTCACACGGAGAAAGTCTGGTATCCTACACATAGTCCTGGCTTAGAATCAGAGAGCCTTAAACTCAAATTTTCATCCTGGAACAAGTTATCCAATTATTTTGACTTTCCTTTTGATGCCTGTAAAATGGAAAGAACTGAAAGAATTGTTGTGGATGTTACCTACAATTAACAACTTTTCATATTTAATCTACATCAATGTACCAGGTAATATGTTAGGTATTAGGAATAAAATGACGAGCAAAGCGGATAGGATTCTTGTTCTGAAAAAGCTTATATTCTAGTATGGAAAGTGTCTTGGTTTATTTTGTGTTGCTACAAGAGTATACCTATGGTTGGGCAATTCATTAAAAAAAAGGATTTATTTGGCTGACAGTTCTGCAGGCTGGGAAGTTGAAGAGCATGTTGCTGGCTTCTGGGGAGGGCTTTCCTGCTGTTTCATAACATGGTGGAAGGTCAAAGGGGAAGCAGACCCAGCACAAAGAGCATCCTTGCTTTATAACAACCTGCTCTTGTGTGAAATAATCCCGTTTAGTGAGAGCGAGGACTCACTATTGTAAGAAGAGCACCAAGCCACTCATAAGAGATCCATGACCCAAACATCTTCATTAGGCCCCACCTCTTAAGGTTCTCCCTCCCAACATCATTACACTGGCAATTAAATTTCAACATGAATTTTGGTGGGGACAGACCATGTCCAAACAATAGCAGGAAAGTAGTCATTAATCAAATAATCATACAAGAAATACTGTATCTTTATAATATAATTATATGTTCTCTAAAATTATAGATTGCGATAAGTCCAGGAAGGGAGAGTAAAGGTAAGATGATGTTTAAAATATACCTGTTGGGCCGGGTGTGGTGGCTCATGCCTGTAATCCTAATACTTTGGCAGGTGGATTGCTTGAGCTCACAAGTTCAAGACCAGCATGAGCAAGAGTGAGACTTTGTCTCTACTAAAAACAGAAAAAATTAGCCTGGCATGGTAGTGGAAGCCTATAATCTCAGGTACTTGGGAGGTGGAGGCAGGAGGATTGCTTGAGTCCAAGAGACTGAGGTTGGTTGCTGTGAGCTATGCTGACACCACGGCACTCTATACGGGATGACAGACTGAGACTCTATCTCAAAAAATAAATAAATACATACATACATAAATAAAATACGCTTGTAGATTTGTTGACACTCTCCCTCTAAAAGGTAGACTCTAATTGTCCTTCTCATTGGATGTGAGCCAATCTTTGTGACTTACTTCTAAGAAATATAATATGGCAGACGTGATGCTATGTGACTTCTGAGGGTATTTCGTAAAGAAGCATACAGTTTGCTTCTGTTTGCTCTCTCTCTCCGTCTACCTCAATGCCCGACTTTGAAATCAAGTCAACCTTCCTTGTGAGGAAGTGCAGGAAGGCCTAGGTAGAGAGGAGCTGCTTATCAACAGCCAACACCAACTTGCCAACCATAATAGTAGTGGCTGGGGACAGCGGCTCACACCTGTCATCCTACCTCTCTGGGAGGCCGAGGCTGGTGAATTGCCCTGAGCTCACAGGTTCGAGACCAGCCTGAGCAAGGGCAAGATCCTGTCTCTAAAAGATGCTGGGCGTTGTGGCGGGTGCCTGTAGTCCCAGCTACTTGGGAGGCTGAGGCAAGAGAATCGCTTGAGTCCTCTATTTACTGAGGGTGACCAAGTGAGACTCTGTCTCAAAAAAGAGTGAATAGTCTTGAAGTGGAAGCTCCAATCCCAGTCATACTTTTAGATAACTGCATTCCTGGTTGATACGTGACCGTGACTGCAGTCTCGTGAGAGACCCCAGGCTAGAACCAATCAGCCCTCCGTTCCCAGATACAAAAATGGAGAGGAATAATAAATTAGTGCCCTATGAAAGCTTCTTGAGTGTGTTGCAAACAATTTTAAAGATCATTACATAAATTATTTTTGAAAGAAGTTCAAAGCACAGTAAATATATTTTTTTAGTCTTTTTTTTTTTTTGATTGACATAATTTAATTGTGTGCAGAAGTTTAACTTTAAGGCTAAGTGTGCCATGAGATAAAAAAGTAAACATTGTAATAAATGATTATTACTATTTTAAGACATTAAGTTTTAGAGAAATTTGTCACCCTGTATTAGATAACTCATATGACAGAAAATCAGGAGATAAAGTCTGAAGAATGAGGAAAGACTTGCCTGATAAAATAACATTTGAGATCGTAACAAAAGGAGAGGAATTAAACAGCTAAAAAGGAGCTATAGTAACACACACAAGGGCCCTGTGGGCAGGGAAAAGTTATCCAGTGTGGGAGGAACACACATTTGGAGGGAGAAATGAGTCTTAAAGGGTAGGAGGGGAGTGTTAGATCATTACAGGCCTTAAGAGGATTTTTTTCCTAAATAAGATAGAATGTTCTTAAAGGGTATTCATTAGGTAGAGGTATATCAAGCCTGACGTCTAGGTTTCTGGTGAATTTCCAGAGACAGGTAATATCTGAGGGAGAGATAGTGTTTAAGGTGGAAGCTCACCGTTTTGGACAGGTTGTTTGAGATGCTTTTGAGATATTCAGATGGTGGCATTAAGCAAGAGATTCTATATACACCTCTGGAGTTCCAAAATGAGATATGGATTCTGTGTGCATTTTGGAAGACAACAGCAAACAATAGTAACTGAAACCAAAGCAATGACTATCTCAGCTGGAGACAGGATCTAGAGTGAGACCAGAAGAAAGCCTAGAATCTAGAACTAAAAAGTTCAATGGCTAGCTAGAGGAGATTGGGCCAGCTAAGCTAAAATACAGCAGCCGTAGGAGTAGAAATAAAAGGAGCAGATTATCTCAGGGAGGTGGTGGTCAGTAAGGTCACACAATCAGGCCAGCAAGGTGGCCTCACACCTGTAATCCTAGTACTCTGAGAAGTCGAGGCAGGTGGATTGCTTGAGCTCAGGAGTTCAAGACCAGCCTCACCAAGAGCAAGACCAACCCATTTCTACTAAAAATAGAAATACTAGCCGGGCATTACGGTGGGCGCCTGTAGTTCCAGGTACGTGGGAGGGTGAGGCAAGAGGATCACTTGAGCCCAAAAGATTGAGGTTGCTGTGAGCTATGACGCCACGGCACTCAACCCAGTGTGACAGAGTGAGACTCTGTTTAAAAAAAAAAAAAATTCGGTCACATAATCCAAGTAAGATAGGGTGGATAGAAGGCCAATTGAACTAGCTACACTTTAGTCACGAGGGCCAGAATGTCAACTGTTTTAATGTAATAAGTGATGGGTACAGAAGCTCAATTGAAAAGGGCTGAGAAATAGGAGCATGAGAACATGAGAGATGAGATTCACAACCAAGTGAATCACACCACACAGGGATGCAAATGAATGAGCAACAGCTAAGTGCAAAAATGCACGAGAATCCTACAAATATAAAGTTGAGAAAAAGAAGTATGAAATAAAAATCCATATAGCATAATTGTGTTCGGATAAAGTTCAAAAACAAGCAAAATTTAAAAGCAATGTTTCAGGATACACATTTAGAATGAAAAAGAAGGCTCAGCGCCTGTGGCTCAACGGGCTAAGGCGCCAGCCACATACACCTGAGTTGGCGGGTTCGAATCCAGCCCCAGGGCCTGCCGAACAACAATGACGGCTGCAACCAAAAAATGGCCAGGCGTTGTGGCGGGCGCCTGTAGTCCCAGCTACTTGGGAGGCGGAGGCAAGAGACTCGCTTGAACCCAGGAATTGTAGGTTGCTGTGAGCTGTGATGCCACGGCACTCTATCCAGGGTGACAGCCTGAGGCTCTGTCTCAAAAAAAAAAAAAAAAAAAAGAGGCCATGGTTATGGAACTGTTTGGTTGCTATCCTGTCCATGCTAGTCGAAAGGAAACCTACACACGTGATGAAGTTGCGCAGAACTCATTCCAGCCTGGGCACTGTCGTGAGACTCGCTGCTGCTTTTTGGAGGATCTGAGGGGGTCAACCCATTACCTCGCCATTTTCAGCTTCTTGTGGTGTCTGTATTCCTTGGGTTGTGGCCTCTTCCGCAGCCTTCAAAGTGAATGAAAATTATGGAGGAAACGTAAAGGCGTGCTACTAAGTGACAGAAGACAATCACAAAAGGCCATATGCCGTTGGAGAATATCCCTGATGGTGTCAAATAATTGGTGTTTTATCGCAAAGATGGGATCCACATCCTAGTATTAAAAGAGAAATCAACACGCAGCAGTTTCTCTTTCTGGATACATCTGTGTCTAACAGACCTCCCCAAACCAGCACGGTAGAAAGGCTGCAGGCTAGACTCACAGGAAAGGCGGTGAAAGCTGCCTCCAGCCCGCGCACACCTCCTCCTGCGCGCGCACGCTGCCTCCTGAGCTTCACCTCCCACTCCGTGGCCACACTGTATTTTCTTTCCTTAGGCCTGGTGTTTTTGAGGCGTTTGGGGGTCGCAGAGTCTGCTTGCTCTTCTATGGCCAGTACTATAGCACCGGCAAATGGCGGATGAGTCGGAAGGGTTGGGGGGTGAACCCTGGAGGTGCCAGGGTGGTTAGGGAGGGAGGGGGGCGGGGCTGGGGGTGAGAGTCCACGCACCTCCAGGTGCGGCTGGAGGCCAGCTTTTTCTGAGGACTCGAGGCCTATCCACATGCGGCCAGCCATATGCTGAGCCCATCTGGTGGTTGGTGCAACCTTGTTTGTGGGGCCGAGGGTGGAAGGCACACACACAGTCCAGCAGTGTGCCAGGTCTCGTGGGAGAGGCAATGCTGCAGGACCGCAGGCGCACCCGGCGGGGGAGCTGTGGGCCCACGGCTGGGAATTGGGTGCCCAACGTGGCCCGCTGGGACAGACTCCGCGACCTTGTTCTCCATCCGGTTCTGAACTGCTTTGCAGTCATGTCCATTACTGCATCGTGGTGTGTGCCGTTCCTAGCAATCAGGATGAGTCTTCAAGGTTACTTAATTTTGTTCCATTTGTTAGAGTAACAATTTTCTTTGTTTATGAAGGTTAGTAACTTGCTTAGGATCAGAATTTGTTAGCAGGGAAGACTCAGTACAATCTAACATTCCACACAGGTCAAATACAAGTTTCCTATAAAACATCGTTTGAGAAATAGCAACTGAGTTAGCTAAAGAAATTGAAACAGATTTTTTTTTTTTTGAGACAATGCCTTAAGCTGTCACCCTGGATAGAGTGCTGTGGCATCACAGCTCACAGCAACCTCCAATTCCCGGGCTCAAGTGAGTCTCCTGCCTCCGCCTTCCAGGTAGCTGGGACTACAGGCGCCCGCCACAACGCTTGGCCATTTTTGGGTTGCAGCCGTCTTTGTTGTTTGGCGGGCCGGGCTGGATTCGAACCCACCAGCTCAGGGTGTATGTGGTTGTTGCCTTAGCCGCTTGAGCCACAAGTGCCGAGCCAAAACAGATTTTTTTGCCTTGAAGGTTTTTATGGCTTTTGATGGAATCACTAACCAGAAGTAACATTAGGAAAATAGCTCAGCTATGACAATTTTAGTGACAATATCAGTGTTGTTTTATTAAATATGTTCTTAACTTTTAAAGTCAATACTGTCATTTTAAGTGTTTTGTGAATACCAAAGAAGATTCAAGCTGTTCAATTTCTTGGGAAGCAAATATTTACATTCAGTCTGTGAGAAATTTTGTGTCCAAAAGCCCTGATTATATTAGGGTTAAGTGGTTCATCATTCCCCCTGTTTGTTCTGAGGGGTCAAAGGTCCTTGCCCATTCTCCCAGGAAGTATTTTTATCCATTGTGTATGGCTTTCTATTGTAAAATAATCTGAGAGCTACCAGGCAGGCCAAATCTTTCATACATCTATTCCTTTTTTTCTAACCTAGCTATTTCTGCAAAGTTGTCTTCATCTTCCTAGTAACACAAAATGAACAAGGTAAGGTGTTTGTTTATTCAGTCCCCATTTTATTTTACAGTGGACATTGTTAGATTTGTGTGAGTCTGTTAAGGTGAGAAATAAGTAATGGATAAAAATTGAGCTTCCTAGATCTTTATCTGGGTAAAGCTTAGCAAGACTACATTGTAGCTACAATGAATAACTGTTGCATTATCCTGCTGACTTCTCTCCCTTTAGTCTTTATCCTTTTCTGATACTACTCTTAGCACAGTTCTTGCTTGACATTTTACTCATTGTATCCCATTGTTCAGTGCAGACTTTTAAACCTTGGTCATCTAGTCTTCCCATTTTACCTATATATGCACATTGAAGAACAAGCATAGAAAATAGACTAATATTGTTTACTGTTTGGGATGCTTTTAAAAATATGTGAATTGTCTTAAGCATTTGTTGCAGTTCGGTCGGGGCCAGGTTTGAACCTGCGCCCTGGTCACTGAGCCACAGGTGCCTCCCCTGTCTTAAGTATTTGATATACTGTTTTTCCCTTGGTTTGCTGATAGTTTGAGATCTCTGCATATGTAATTTATTCCTTTTAATGCTATGTAGTATTTAATTGTGTGGCTATACTATATTCTAAATAGCATTTTGTTCACAGAAACTTATATAATTTCCATTTCTCAATACAGTGAATAATGATTAATACTATGAACAT